>CAJFCP010026116.1:867016-878854 GCA_904066005.1 Synergus itoensis
GTAGGAGTAGTAGTAATTTGTATCATGACAGTAGAAGAGAATTTCCACCCTTTGGCGTTGCGATCGGTGCGCATAGTGCAGCATAATAATTAGAAAACAGGAAAGAGAAATAAGATTTAAGTCAATCATAAAAGCATACTTTCAGTTTCTGGTAGCTATTTATCCATTCAGTCTTATAGAAGACATACTACTTTCAGTATAGAGGAGTGATGTCCTTAAAATTTCTGAAATTGTGAAAAACTCCGAAGGCACACTAACAGGCACAATTATTATCGAAGATCTTTGAATTCCTTTTGTGTGATTGCTTGCAAAGATTCCAACAATACTGCCAGGTTCGAAAGTTCCAAATTCATTGGAGGCAAATATTTTAATCGCTATCGAGTAAACTAATATTAAATCCTTCCATTTACAATATAAAAAATATTTTACAGCGTACTTTTTGTACATTCAACGAAACTTGGACCACTGATGGTTAAGCTTTAATCTTTGGTCCTACCTTTTAAAAACTTTTCTAGAGATTATCAGGTTTTTGAGATTCTAGAAAGCTTTACAATTAACAATTCTAACAGATCCATCAAAACGATCTTTTTGCGTCTAGTGCTCTGTTTTTATGAAAAACTATTTCTGAGACGAAATTCTCTAAGCTTTAGAGGATTTCTTTCTAATGCACTTTTTCACCTGGCAGCATCAGTTGTTCTCAAGGAAAGTTTGTCTTGTAGGTTTTGTAGAAAAAACATGTTTTTACAGGCACTTTACCGCAATTCTTGTAAGCTAATGAACGAGCCTTTAAAGAAATGTACGAGCGATATTACTGCGCACATGGTGAACGGAAATTTTCGTCCGCACGGAAGTTACTTTGGTAATGACTAGGTCTTATTATCGCTATACAACGTACTACGTACTCTTAGAACGTCCACGTACTTTTATTATGGCGCATGTTTAGCTTGTGGAGCGTATTCATCTATCGTACTATAAAATTAACTGTAATTAAGGGAACTTATTGTAGATTATTATGGCTTTATCTTAGAGTGGTCCTTAAAAACACTTTCTTCTGTTAAATCGATTGAAAAGTACAAAATTCTAAATCAAAATTTTCCAGATCCAAAATCTAAGATTCTTATTCTGAATTAACAAGAGGATCAGTTGAGATTGGATAATTTTTAATATCTCATTACATGTCCTTAATGGATCACTGTTTCCGATTTAGAAACAGAATAAAAGCAAGATTAAGGGCCACTGAAGGGGATGCTGAAGTTCTAGACGTTTTGAGACGCTTTAGAACTGAATGCGATAATTAGGGCGAGGTATTGACTTGGTTTTAGTCGGTGGTAGGGAAGACGTGGAAGCCTCGCTGCTCGCAGTGCCTCCAGAATCTCGTCCACTTTTGCTGCTGACGGTGCTTCCAGTGCTCTGACCCCTAGTGAAGCCCTGCTTCCTCAGAGTCCCTTTGCCATCCCCATCGCTAAGTCTCCCATACTCTCCAATTCGTCGAGAGGGTGGAGGAATCAACGATCGGCCATGACTTTCTCTGTGTTTGACCTCTAACAACATCTGCTTCTTCCTGTCTATCTCTCCAAGTCGCTCGTACTCGCAACCAGGCGAAGACTTCTTCAAGGAAGCGCTCTGACTAAATGGCTCAGATCCGGAAGACTTCTTCCGGCGGAGAGCCTTTGTGTCAAACTTCCCATACTCTAGAGTACAATTTCCAGAGTCTCGAGTCTTCATCCCGGTGTCGATCACGGGTCCAGGGTCCGACTTCTTTCGTGCCTCGGTGTCACTGAGGCGACAGTAGCGGGAATTGGTGGATTTGAGGGATCTTGGAGGACGTGGTAGGGAACTTGGTGGAAGACTTCCGGCTCTGCGAGTTTCACCTTCTTGCATCCTTTGCCTCTGGGAACTCCTGCCTTGCTTCTCCAAGAGCATCATCTCCTCCGGCTTCTCGACAGACAACCTGGATACTGTACCTTTGAATCTCGTTGTGGAAGCTGCAAACTCCATTAGACTCCCAGATGCCTCACCTCCTGAATCGTCCAGTAGACGACTCTTACTGGAAGCTGTGCTCGAGCTACCTGCGCTATTTACACCCGCCAGTAATGGCTTGGGTATTTTTCCTTTTCGCGACGCAGTGCCTGGATTAGAGAATCCTGGAAAACAGCAAAGTGCCCGCTGAAAAAGAGAAAAAAACGATCGCGTTGGAGAGGAGACCGGGACCTGGAAAGGGTTAGTGCTCGCCACAACAGCGCATGCGCACTCTGGAGATTTAGGAGAAGTTGGGATATGGTGGTCCATATTATTCATTTATTTATTTCTAAAAGTTTTTTAGTTTTCTGCAAAGATTTAATTAGTGCTCTCGAAAAAGGGGAAATAATGTGATTTCTCCACTAATCTAGGGGTTCAATTTTATTAAAGTTTAGTCAGCTCTATATTAAAAGTTCTTTAAGTCTTTAATTTTCTTTTTCAAAGCATTTTTCTTAAATCATTTTCAGCCTTTTGTGGACCACCTTGCGAAGGAAGGAAATTAGTTGGATCACTCGGCAAAAATGATGTTAACAACGTCAAATCAAATTCGTTATATTAACTCCGTTACTGGTTATATTTTGTCAAACCATCAACATAACATGAATCAGTCGCTTAATGATTATGAAAACACGAGTAACTTCCGATCTGTCTAATCGATCTTACAGTCGCGTGAAACTAAACGAATTATATCGCTAAAGTAGGTAACATTTGACGCTTTTCTGAATTGACTTTTAGAAAAAAGAAAATTGAACTCAAACTCAATAGCAATCTCAATTTTTTTAGAATCAAATAAAACTGCCACACGAGTATTATGATATTACGATTACTTGAAGAATATCATAATACCTTATAGGAACTAAATTTCGAGAGCAGGTAGGAAAGCCCTACCTTCCTTCCCTTGAAAAAGCTGCATTTATTTTTTTCTTTAGAAAATACTATATAAAAAAGTTATAAAAATATAGAGGACTCTATCTGCTCTCGAATATATTTCCAGTTTCAACGCTAATGCTTCAAACACAATACAAACACATGAATACCTTGTAGTGTGTGTTCTGTAATGTTTTCGTGACCTGCTTCGGCTACAATTGTACTTGGCACGAAGAGATAAGGTAATTGTACTGGCTTACTTTTAAATTATACTGATACTTATCCGAGTTTTAGATAAAGAAAAGATTTACTAATTCAAATGAAAATTTGAAAATAAAGTGATTTTCGATGCCAACTTCGGTAGGCTGGGAAGAGGTGAAGTTCGACACGATTATACAGAGCACTACACTGTGGAGATTCTGCCTACCTTGCTGAGGAGTTGAGAGTCTAGCTCCTTCAGTTGATCATCGAGACTCTTGTTCGTTTGCTCAAAGCTTCCCTGCTTCCGGTACTTGTAGCTGTCAGTCACTCCATAAGATCCCGTGCTTCCGTAACCACTTCCACCGCCTAGCACACTGTTCACTGTAATCGAAAGAAATTATTTTCCTCGTCAAAAAGAACCTTGGAGAAGAATATAAAATATCAAAAAATGTTTTACCAAGTTCGGGAGTACTCGTCAGTACCGTATGATGATCTGCCGAGGTACTGGAATGAGACGAGTGCGCAGCAGGATAGCTACCAACACCACTGCTACAACTACTGTCTTTATCATATGTATGTTTTTGAAGAACGCGTATCATTGCATCCCTCTCTGCCAGTTTCGATTCCAAATCTTTCATCCTACAAAAACACACAAGAATATAAATGAAATTCCAAGCAATTCCCCTAAACTGAACATCTTCTCCACTTTGCTTAAATACCTAGATTCTAAATCGGCGAGTTTCTTTTGTGCGGCATGGACTTCGTCCATATGACGCATCTTTTCCGAACGCGCTTCGGCTATCATTTTCTCAGCGTCTTGGCTCGTTTTCTCCAACGCTGCAATCTTCGCGTCTCTATTAAAGACAAAAAAGCAATTTCATTAGCAAAATTCTATATGTAATTTTAAATCTTATAAATCAAGTGTATATGCAGACGTACTTAGGAAGACTAGCAGCGTCTATGGCGGCTTGTCGCAAAGCGCTTTCCTCCAAGTAGCGTTGCTCCCATTTAGCAACGTCTCCTTCAAGCGACATGATTTTCTCATCTCGTTCTCTCAGTCTTCTTTTCAAATCGGCGATCGTATCGCCGTTGGCGGAATGCTCATTTCCATGAGCTCCGCCGCCTCCACCTTCTCTTAATTCTCTCTCCAGTTGACCTCTCAACTGTCTTTCAGTCTCTTCACGTCTGTCGCTTGAAGCTTGAAGGGAAGACAATGCTCGTTGTAGTTGACCTACTCGCTCCACATAAACTTGCTTCTTGCGGCACTATACAAATTAATTGTGATAAGAAGGCCAATCATTATACCAATTACCTTTTCTAAATATAAAAATCTCACCTCTTCTTCGAGGCGCACAACATTTCCTTGTGCATTAGTGAGCGCAGTGTCTAAAATATCGATATGTGTGCGTTGCTCTTGCAGCGTCGCTCTTTGTGCGGCGAGTTCGATTTCCTGTCTCTCCTTCGCCGCCGCGAGTTCCTTATCTGAAAAATGAAAATCTGCATGAGATAAAAAACCAAAGAAGGAAATTTTCAGGCTCTAAGAATTAGCAATAAGGACATACTCTGCGTGATAAGCTGTCCAATGAGTAATTCTCGTTGCGTTAATTCTTTCCGCATCGATTCGACGATCGGCGGACTATCCGTCCTTGAAGATAATAAATCGATTTGGTCCCTCAAAGCGCGATTCAATTCCGTCAACCTTCTGCAATCGCTTTGAAGTCTTACTCTCGCTGCTCTCTCGAGCTTTTCTCTCCGTTCACAGGATGCGGCTAGTTCCTCGTGCGCACGGTGTACCTTCGCTATTTCCTGTTCGAGCTTCTGAGATTTTGCTACTTTATTGTAGCAGCGTTCAAGTTCGAGTTTTAAGGCACTGTTTTCCTGGATGACTATCTGGATCATCGCGGATGGTGGCCAGATTTCACCAGCTGATGTCTCGACATCTTCTCTGCCTTTTGTTTGAGGCCTGGATATTAAAAAGCCGTAATATTATTTAAACTAAGCTAAACATCCAGTTGTAATATTTTTAAGTAAAATGAAGAGATCGACTTTTGAGGTGAAAACTGGGTTAACGAAGTAGGCTAACGAATCTTAAATGGTAATTACCTAGGAGAAGTAGTTCGGGGATCGTAGTTCTCCATTTCTACTTTCCCAATCCGGGACAAATCGGGTTGTGAACGGGACAGAGTTAGTTTTTCCGTGGGCCCAAGTAATCTATGTTTACTTTTCAGAGGCAATAAGGTTGTAGTGTATGAAGGAGGAGGTCTATCTTCGTAATCAGATTGCTTTCCTCGATCATTCTCTCGCATTCGCATGTCTATACTAGTGTCATTGCCTGTCAGCTTACTGTAGGAAGGAACCTTCACTTCTTTCGCAAGATGTTTCAGAACCTGTTTATAAAATAATTTTTCGTCAGTAGCTTTCGAACAAGAAACAGTTGAACAGACAGTTTTCAAAATTACTCTACCTGTGACTGGCTTAGATAATCGTCAGGTATATCGGTGATTTCCTGACAACCTCCGCTTCCAGGTTGTTCATAGAGATGATCGTCGTGTGGCAAACTCGATAACGATTGCATCGTAGAGCTGTTAGAGTGCCCCTTGCCTCCACCCTCGCAATATAAATACCCCATGTCGCCATGATCCCTCACGAGACCAGATAACCTGGGAATAAAAATTCCTAGTCATGATATCTTGAAACACGTTTGGTATTCCAAGATCTACCTTGAATCCTTCTTCTTTTTCTGAAAGAATCATTCTTACCTTCCTGAGGGCGTCCAAGATGATTCTTCGTTCGCGTTGTGTATGATGAGAGTATTGTACGAACTTGTAGACACATCTAGACTACTTCTATTCGATCCGACGCTCGTCCGATTACTTAAGTTATCTTTTAGACTGTTTCTGTTGGATCCATTGATACTGTCCTTAAGACTATTGCGATTAGAGCCATTTAAACTCTCCTTCAGACTATTTCGATTCGATCCGGATAAACTGTCCTTTAGACTATTTCTGTTTAACAGATTTCCCTGTACACAATGAATAATGTTGAACTTATATAATAGTTTGTCTCGTTAACAAAGGATGTGTATACAATAGAAATAAACGCTCGAACATAAAAGTCGCGGATTCAACTTCCGACTCACACATTTATGCTTCAAATGACAATTTGAAGTTTATTGCGATTTTAGGTAACTGGGTGCGAAGTTATACTGGGTAGTTGTTCAAAATTGTAAGAAAATTTGAGAATAGTGGAAGAAAAGATAAGAAATTGTTCTTACTTGGATATTTGGTATGTTTTCCTTGTGACTGGAAGATCTGGAGGGGCTTTGTTGCTGATTCTCTTGGCCTTGTGGTTCCTGACGAGCTGTATGTCTTATCACATATCGCTCTTCGTTACTTAAATTCTCGTTTGATGTTGAAACATCAGTGTCGCTACCGCTCAAGCTTTGAGGTAAACCACCTGTTGCAGAAAATCACACTTTAAAAGAATGATTACTGAAAGTAATGGTTTAAGATAAATTAAGTGAATTAAGGTCAATTAGGATAAATTGATTAGAAGTAACAAAAAAAAAGTACTGATTTATATTTATAGTTAATGTTAATCCAGACCTACCTTGAGCTGATATCTGTTTTCGTTGTATATTACTGTTAGAGAACGGGAGAAACCGACTCGTTTGTTGAAGCGAACTCATGTCGTTATACATTCATTTAAGTTAAATGATTTTTGTCTGACCTGTAATTAAAAGAAAAATTCAAAAAATCTAAGAATCCAGTAGAATTAAAAACCGTTTTGACCCAATTTCAGAGATTTAAGTAAAGTATTTTCAATAAAGTAGATGCTTTACTTATCTTAATTGTTTTAAAACTTATTTACCATATTAGATAAAATGCATGTCGCAAGTCGCAAGATCAAAGGTGAGGAAATCAGTAAATATAACAAAGATACAAAATAAACTTTAACCTTTCTTCTCATCGAAGCATTTCTTCTTTTTTCGGAATTTAAAAAAAGAATGTTAAAAATATAAACACAGATAGTTCATGGAGAGAATGTTGCTAATTATACACGCGGAATTTGTGTCGATTTAATTAGGAATAAATATTAATTCATTTAGTTATAAATCTTTTCATGTTTCAAGTGTTTTGTTTGATACATTGGATCCGCCATTTTGGAGTTTAAATACTTTTTCAAAAATTTGAAATTGAGGACTCATTTATTTACTCCACTTACAATATCAGGTGAAATATAATGAAATTATACATAAAAACGATAAAAAGATGAGGTTTTTATATATGAAAGAGTTAAACATTTATATAATAAAAAAAGTATTCAAAGGCACGTCTTCAAGTAATACAAGAAGAAGAACAACAAAGCATAATGCAGAATTTTTTTTATTCTGTAAAATAATAAGTTAATAAATAAATAAAAAGTTAAATAAATTTTAAATCATAATGAATCGCAGTGGATTCACTAAGATCTCAAACCGTTTCAAATTTTCCAATCGGTTTTTTGTTCCGGAAGCAGAAAATATCTCATTTGTTCTGCAATAATTACAGAAAATTGAACTCTGTCTTAATTTTTTCTATTATTATTTAAATTTTCTCAAGAGCTCTCAGCATTTTCAAATACTCATTTTCCTCAATTTCATCAATTTCCTCAATAAATGAAATACCCAGTTATTAAATCCAAACAAGAAACGCAAAACACGTCCATTTAAATTGAAATCTGGGAAAATACTCAACCTTGGAGTGAACTCCATTCTGAGACGAAGGAAATGGAAGTGACGAACTGAAAAACAACTGCAGCACCTGCAGAATCCGGATGAAAAGCACATAACGAAAAAAATTGCGACGTGGCAGGAAAATTGGCGAATTTTTTGATCGATTTCAGGAAAAGAAAATCGCAAGAGATTAAAAAGAAAAAATACTCGTACTGAACGCGCCCACTGACAAGGCAGAGCGCACTGACAGAGGTGTCAACACTCTGGAATGTTGATAATCTTAAGATATGAGATTTGGTCATCACGGAGACCCGCAAGAAGTCACGCACTCTTCAGTCGCACATGGACGATCGAAATCGTCGTTAATGAGTGCAATTCGCGAATTTAGCACTAGCGCATACATTTTTGCAGTCCTCTGAGCTCCCACAGAGCTACACAAATAAACAAAAGGACATCATCAAGTGCAGCTGCTGAGGGCCTCGCTCGGCCCCAAAGTTCAAAAATTAAATTCGCTATGCTAGAGTATCGTTGCCTAATTACTCACACGATCCGAGTATCCAAGAGCCTTCAGAGAATCGCAATTATTTTCAATAAATTGGTACACTTTACTCCTCCGCGAACGAGAAATAAAAATTTCTAGTTTGAAAATTCCTCAGCGGCGGCGCCATAATCGAAAGGGGGCACTCTCACCATCTTCTTTTTTTTTCACCTTCGAATTCAAATGGTGACGCACGTGTGGGAGTAAAAAGGTGGAAAAATATTAGCTTTCAGGGATTCTGGATTGCGAGTAAGAGTGACGTAAGAATTTTTTATTCGTTTTTTGATTACTTAGAGTGATGGGTGATTGAGGAAGGGAATTATTGGAGGGAATATTATCGCGCGCTGAAAACATGACGCGGGGCAGGACCGTGTGTAGTTTTGTCGGATAGGGGGCTTTTTAGAGGGGTTTTGAAAACTTTGGGTATATGGGGATGATTGTAATCTTTAAAAAATACCTTTAAAAAATTACAATTTTTACACTCTAATTGTCGGAATTCTGTACTTGCAGACTTTTATTAAATTTCCAGGTTCCAGCCATTTATGCAGATTGAATTATGGAATATAAATTGGATTCAACTTTCAAGCTATGAAGAATAGTCGATTAAATTTTGTTTGTTCTATTGTCTTTAAATTTAATAAAGAGACAGAAATCTGCTTTATCTAAGTCTGATTAAAGTTACTTTCCAGAGATTGATTATTCAACATATGTAGAATATATTTATTATAGCAGGGGTGAAAGGACATAAGCTATAATGAATTGTAGTATAACGCGAATCCTTAACCGGTCTCTAACATTACCTTCAGTTTTAAAATCCATTCGACCACTGAAAGTTGTTCATCCTAGAAATCTGAAGAATCAGCATTTCACAAACTCTCTCATAGGTAGATTATTCAATTACATGTATATTTTTGCTTATAAATTAGTCTCCTTTACTGGAATGTTTATCTATATACAGTGAATCAAAATATTTATATTTATTTCTGAATTTATTCTATACAGGTGATAAGTCATTTTCGAGTAATACTTCTGTTTCGAAATCAGAAATGATGAATTCTGGTGAAGGAGACATGAAAGTTCTCAACATGAATTATGAGCAACTTTTGCAAGCTCAGAAAGACAATTCGATTTTGATTATCGATGTGAGGGAACAGTCAGAAATTGATAAAACAGGTGCTTTGCCAGGCAGCATTCACATTCCCAGTAAGTAAACAATGTTAATTAATTCTCTATTTTTTAAATTTCAAATATTAATTGTCTCATAACTATGTATGACTATATTTGAACAAATCATATTTTTTCCTTAATTTTAGTGGGCCAAGTAGCGAATGAGTTAACAAATCTGTCCTCTGAAGTATTCGAAGCGAAATATAAGAAATCTCTTCCTTCTGAAAACACAAAGGTAGTTTTATCCTGTATGGCTGGCAGAAGAAGTGCAACAGTACAAGATCAAATTCAGAAATTGGGTTACAAAAAGTAAGTTTATTCTTTCTGAACTTTTTGTTTTCCTTTTACTTTTACTTTTATAAGAAATTAATCTTGTTTCAGTGTTTACAACTATACTGGAGGTTGGAGTGAATGGGAAAGTAAACAGAAAGGTCTATAAAAGCGACGTGTATCATACGAAATGATCAAAAAAACGTTGTAAATTCTCTCAGCAATAGAAACAAAACTTGTAAAAATATAGCTCCATATTTTGAAAAGATATTTGATATTTTGTAGACAATTTTTATATATAAATTATGTGGGACAGTTTTGATATTGCTTGATTGAGAAGGCTGAGATTGAAAAAGATTTTTGTTTTCATTTAAGACTATCAAATTATAATTATTCATATCATATACAAAATATGTACAAGTTTATATCCAACAGTTAAAGTAAATTTAAATTCCTAAATTACAAAAATTAAACTATTATTTCGATTCCTCCTGAGCTAATTTTTGTCTGACCATTTCTCTGAATTGTCCGAGAATCAAATTCTCTCTTTTTTGCCTTTCTTCTTTACTGAACATCGCAAGCGCTCTCTTTTCGTCAGCTGAATAAATCTGGTTTTCCTTTCGGATACGCACAGCCTCCATTCGTCGATGTCTGTAAACAAGAAATTTTAGTTTAATTTTTATATCATTGTTTATCGAGGTTTCAAATATAGCCACCCAAATCTTTTCAAAAATTAATGGTATTAATAAGGATAAAATTAACTTACCGACTTCCACTCATAACATAACCAACTGCTTCGTAGGATGCTATTTCGTCAGAAGTGAGACCAATTTCTCCTCTCCTAGGAATTCTCTTTCCTTCAGCAACATATGCAGCCATCGCTGCACCTTCACCAGGCAAAAGGGCTTTACCAAATTCTTTGGCAGATAAAGTAATCTGTTGTTTTGGCAAAGGGCCAACAATTTCCTCCTCGCTTTCATCTGAACTAGAGTTGTTCTTGACTTTAATTTTTCCTTTCTCATCTGCGACGGATTTTTCGACCCACTCCACTTCCTCATCATCAGAACTGTCGTCAGATGAAGAGTCAGAGTGCTTTCTCTTCTTCCTTTTCTTTTTACTCTTCTTTTCTTTTTTCAT
Source organism: Synergus itoensis (assembly GCA_904066005.1). Lineage (NCBI taxonomy): Eukaryota > Metazoa > Arthropoda > Insecta > Hymenoptera > Cynipidae > Synergus > Synergus itoensis. Next base: position 877,930 of record CAJFCP010026116.1, read on the forward strand.
TTTTTTCTCCTTCTTATGCTTTTTACTCTTCTGTAAAATGTAAAAAAATTAGTTACAAAGTCGTCACAGAATTTATAGAATATTACTATTGCTGCAAGAGTTATACAGTTTGTGGGATCTTTTATAAATTACCTTCTTCTTTTCCTTCTTTTTTCTTTTCCGTTCATTAGACGTTGATCTATCGGCATTCTTGTGTGAAGCTTCCTTTTCGTCCTCAGAACTAAAATATTAGAAAAATTATGATGAACATAATTCATACAAGTTGAAACATAACCTCAATTCACAAAATTCTTTCCTAACAACATGAAATAAAAAGTATATATTATCGTCAAATGGACACGGTTCTATTTTTAAATTATAATAATAAAGACATTTGACAGAACAAAATTTTATAAGAATTGCAAAGAACAAATTAAAAATTACTTACTCTTCAATGTGTGTAGGAGACTTTCCCCAAGCTCCTTCAATTCCATAAAATCCTATTTCTTCTCTTTTCCGTAATCTTTTGATGTCATCCATTTTTTAATTTTGTTTTGTATCTTCACAAACAAAAATACTTCTAAATTATTAAACTATAAACCGAAATCTAACAATTAAACGTGCAGTCTGCAGTCTCATTGGTTCTTACTACAGAAATATTTTTTATTTTTCTTTTCAAGGGGGGAGCCCTTGATGCCCCCCCAGGCTACTTTTCGACGGCCCTGAGACTGCTCACTCACTTTCCGTTGCAGAAATTCTGCCATTGGCTGCAATTTGAATCGCGCGCCAAATTTTGACCAATGGCAGTATTTCTCTAGCGTAAAGCCAATGTGTGCTGCCATTGGTCAAAATTTGGCGCGCAATTCAAATTTCAGCCAATGGCAGAATTTCTCGAACTGAAAGTCAGTGAGCAGTCTCAGGGCCGTCGAAAAGTAGCCTGGGGGGG
>CAJFCP010026116.1:878954-904213 GCA_904066005.1 Synergus itoensis
TCAAAATTTGGCGCGCGATTCAAATTGCAGCCAATGGCAGAATTTCTCTAGCGTAAAGCCAATGTGTGCTGCCATTGGTCAAAATTTGGCGCGCAATTCAAATTTCAGCCAATGGCAGAATTTCTCGAACTGAAAGTCAGTGAGCAGTCTCAGGGCCGTCGAAAAGTAGCCTGGGGGGGCATCAAGGGCTCCCCCCTCGAAATGAAAAATAAAAAATGTTTCATACAAGAACGATGGATAGACGGCTTTAAAACCGCTGGTAATTTATTTAATTTGTGTTCTTACAAGAACTTGTGTTAATAAACTCTATTTCAACATGTATTATATTATAAAAATTAAATTTATTATCATAATTTTAAATTTCAACTATAAAAAACTCTGTTTATATTATTTTAATATTTAAGGGCATGTGATACTTTTTGATCGAATTTAGCAAGATGAAACTTTTTTTTAATTTTGCAAGATAAAAAGAGTCAATAACGGTCCGTTTTAATGTTCTCTTCCGTTTTCCAAAGTTTCAGGGCAAAATATTCATTTTTGTGGCCAAACAATGGGTTTATTTGAAACTCATAATTTTTCAAAGTATTACATGCCCTTAACAATATTTAAAATTCCTGCGCCATATTCACATTTTCCTGCAATGTTCGGGCAGGCAGAGGTGTAAATGGACCATTATTTTTAAAATGAAAACCCCAAAAAAGTGAAAAACTGTCTAATTAGATTTGTTAAGTAAAAAAGATTTAATTTTGTGACTTAGAACCTTTATTTCATGTTAAAATGACAAAAACTTGATAAGAAATTGAAATGCAATTATGCAGCCCTGCTTCAAAAAGGATTAGTGCCAAAACATATCCATTACATAGTCTGCATAATCATAAAATAATAATTTAAACAATTTCTCCACACCAGACTGACGAAAAGAAATGTTTAAAAAAAACGTCTATCCAGTACGGTAAATTTTTTTAAATTATTACTTTAGGAGTAAATAGGTGGAATCATTTCTACCATATATGCTTAAAAACAATCTTGTGTGATATAAAATTCAAAAACACTTTTTTTGACACACTCTAATGGATAACCATTAATAATTAAGTCGTCTTATTCGTTTATCTATCTCTCTTCCGAGCGCTTCACCATGCTCTCTTCTCAATCTACTATTTTCCGGAGAAAAGTTAGAAATGAAAAAGAACTTCAAATAAAAACAAGGTAATTTCAATATACTGAATTTTTATTACAAAACGTCTGTAATTAGGCTACAACATGTATTATAATAATTGCGTTTGGTCTAGACCCTTACTGAAACAAAAAAAAATGTAAACAAAAAAAAAAGGGAAACAAAAAAAAAGGGAAACAAAAACTGCACCATATCCACTATTCCTTCAACATAATGTCTTGCACGTTTACGCTTCAGGAAAATATTGGCATGTAAATGCACAAAAAAGTATTTATCTGTATTATAACATCACGAAAATTGCGTCTTAAAAATTTATAAAACAAACTACTCAAACTAGAGCATATTATATTTTTCCGTTTATTCTTTTTTTTTCTCCCGATAAATCAAAAATATGTGCATTATAAATTTATATATAATTTTGTTTAAAAGTCAAAAAAATTGTTAGAATATACATATACTTAAAAGTGTACATATAGTATAAGAGAATTTGCAATTCTGTTCTTTTAACCCTAGCAGCCTTTTATCGGTTTAGGGGACTGACCGATTTTTTTATAAAAAGAAAAATTATTTTTATAAATAATCTTTTAGATTGATCTTCTTATTGTCTGAGATCTGGTGTATCGATTTCGCTCATTTTCTTCATAAAAATGTCTTTTTTGTTCAATAGTTATAAGCAAATGGTATTGGTATTTATCCATACCAAGTATGGATAAATACGGATCAAAAAGTATGTGCGATCTCCTAGGGTTAATCTGAATCCAGTAGCATTTATCAAAAAAAGTTTCTCTGAAGCATAAACGAAATCAGAACAAAAAAATCTTGTCGATTCGGACACAAAATGCAGATTGTACAATATACATTAATATAGATACAATTGAAACACATTGCAGAAGTGAAAAATGAATCAAATTAGCAGTAGTGAAACCTCGGTTACATGGTTTATGCTGTATTGAAACGTCATGAGTAAACATTGAGTTGTTGTGCAATGAATAACGTTCGAAGTAAAGGAAACTATCCCAAGCTACTAATCCTAAGATAATGTAATATCTTTCGTTTATTTATATAATTTCTATTTATATTAGGTATGCATTTACGCGTGATAACTAAACAGATACATGAATTTTTTTCTGTAACGCGTCACTTCTAGGCTCACAGACGTCGAAGATCAAGAGACTGTAATTTTATGAGTTATTAAAATTAAGAAAACTCGACAATGAGAAGAACTATAATTAAAAGAAAAAAAGCTTCACTTGATACAAATTAAGCATTTGAATCTTAAGTTTCCTAATTACGTCTTTCTCAATTTGAGTTTTCTCTCAATGTGAGTTTGATTAAAGGAGGAATTTGTGAAAGTGTAGAATATTGCACATCGAAGAAAATCGAGGACAAAAGTCGGCCTTGTCTTTTTGAAAATCCCTACCAGCAGCCTCGTGCTCTTCGACTGATTCCAGTTACGCTTGATGATTTCCTTCACACATAACAATGATAATTATTACCAAGTAAAATTTGTAAAATACAATATGCTGCCTATTATAAATTCTTAATCTTTCTTTATAAATAATTATAGTAATAGTCTTCACACCTTTTGTTAATTTATTATAATCAGATGCCGTTCCTTTCCACACTTTTTTTTTTCTTTAATTTAAATATTACATTTGTGCCCTTTGCACTAACTCATTTTGTGGTATTCGTTCTGCTTGACTGTGTATATAATACATATACAATATAATAATCTAAAGGACTCGTATTATTTACATATTTACACATAACAACGGCTTTGTCAAGATTTACCCGTTCATTTAAAAATCAAAACTTCATGTCTAGAGGTCATCGGGACTCTATTCCAAAAATAACACACCCGTTTTCAAAAATTATTTCTTTTCTCAAAACGAGTGTTTCTAACGGAACTGAAAAATCCGTGTAAAGGAGCGCATCAGATCTATAGTCAATTTCCCTTTCCAGCTCGTCTTTCAAACTCCCTTACAAAAGTCATAGTCCATATAAAAATTCAAATAAAATTTAACTATCTTCGGAGAGCGTAATAGCTTACAATTGGAAGTTGGCAGCGAAACCAGCCTCGTTACTTGGCCAACCGAGGCGTTGTCCGTTAACGCAAAGGCGATTTGTTACCGCAGAGACTGGAGGCAGAGAAGGCGTCAATTATCCTAGTGTATCAAATTTCTTCCCAGTATTAAAGTTCGTTTGTTTTATCACATTCGCACAACTGGAAGTCTACCTCGGTATAAAAGCCGCTTAAAAACATGCATCAAAAGTCAAAACTACATCACATACCGACTCTAGATCCTCCAACTCTCGATACGAAAGTAGAGGTTAATAAAAAGATGGAAATAATGCCTTTGCATTAGAACTCACTCACGATCTGGGTCAGGATTTAAGGTTGGCCAAGGTCTCACTCTTGCTACGATTCAAGATCATCTTCCCGTTGGCTGCTGAAGTAGGATACGAGGCCTCCGAATTCACCAGAGCCTTCCTCGTCATTGGGATGCTGTTGCGGATGAGGAGGATGTTGCTGAGTTTGGGGCGCCGTTGGTGCTTGGATGTTTTGCTGATTTTCAGCAGAAGTTGAGAAATGTTCCGCTGGATAAGGAGAACCCTGGTAGGCAGCGGCGTCGTCGGCGGTGGTCATTGGTGGAGGTGGTGGGTAGGCACCATAGTGATAATTAGGAGGCGGTGGGGGATGATAAGGTGAGAAATTACCTGGGGGCCGACTCGGAGGTGGTGAGGGTTGTTGCAACGAGTGGTTCCCTGGAGATGCACTCGCGAAGGGAGGCATCTGGTGTCTGACGCCTAACTGTGGATTTTCAGGGAACCTGGACATAGGTGGTCCCCGAACGTAAGGCGGCGGTGGAGGCGTTGGTCCTCCTTTCGCGAGGGGACTTCCTGTGGTGGGCGGAATCATGCCGGGAACGTGTCCCAGAGGAGAGCTTCGATCTCGGTTGTTGATGGCGATGGGACCACCACCTGAGGGTGAAGGATCCATGGGATGATGAGAAGTGTGGTAGATTTGAGGACCAGGTACTCGGAGCCTCATGGGTGGTGTTCCGGAGCGAACAGCGGCGAAGTGTGGAGGCATTGGAGATTGTCCGGCTTGTCTGTAGGGAGAGGGAATTCTCCCTCGAGGTTGTATTTCGTAACCTGGTCGGGGACCTCCAATCATCTGACTTCCGGGGCTTGGAACGCCAAAGTATTTATGGCCCATTGCGGCTGCAGCTGCTGTAAAGGATTGTGGGCTGCCAGGGACTGCTTGAGATTGGAGCATTCTCGTGATTACGGAAGACTGTTGACTAGGTGGTAGTGATTGTTGAGAGTAAACCTGTGAAGAGAGTCTCGGTTAATTGTGAAGTATTTGGAGAAAGAGTTTTATTGGTATGAAATTCTGACCTTGTCTCCGGATTGGTTTATAAGGACCTACTGGAGTTTTCTAATTTTATTTTACACTATAATGAATACTTAATCAAATTTACCCGGGCAAGAATTCCTAGGTGTTCAATATTCTGCTTTTTAAATTTAAGTAATTCTGTAAAGATTAAAAAACTCCAGCAACACCTCAACACAACTTCCTTGGTTGGAATCCTATTCGTGTTCATCCCATCGCACACATCACATCATATTATATACAATAATATCAATCTGGGCTTGATTAATTCACCTCCATTGATGTAAACAAACAGTGATTTAAAAAATTCAAAAAAATATAATGTATAGAGAAAAACATGCACATCATAGTGAAACTCTGATGTTAGCAATAGCGACACTAAGTTAGAATTATTGGAAATCACTGAACACTTATAAGCAACGATTTTTAAAAATGTGCGAATTGTCATGCTCGCAGCGAATGGAAATGATTATAAAGATGATAATGTATTGGAAAGCGTAAAAGCAGAAGAAAAATGTGGTTTAGACTAAAAAAAGGTAAAAAAAAATTGAATAAAAATGGTCAATCATACCTGCGAAGAATTGGAATGCTGTGTCGAAGGTGAGGTTCCCGGGATGGTCGCTCCAGAGGCTGGAGGCGTCGAGGGTGCCGATCCGGAGGTGCTGCTACCTGGAGTAGGAAGCACATTTGGAATATCGTCATATTTAGATGCGGGATTCGAATCGGTGCCCATGCCGATGATGCCACCTTCGGCAGCGGCCTTCGCCGCTGCCTCCGCAGCTCGAGCAGCTTCCAGCGCAAGAGTCTTCTTACCCTTGCCGCGACCTCTTCGTTTAGGCTTCATTGGTGAACCCTCAGGACTGAAAAGCTGACCCTCTGATCCGGGCATCATAGACAGGTGTCCCTCAGTTTCTGAAGTCATGATTGCAGACATGGGTGAAGTTAGATTGGAAGAAACTCCAGGCGCCATGTCTGGTGCTCCAATGGAAGCCATTCCCGGAAGTCCCAGATCAGTCGCTCCATCTCTTCTCATCTGCTCTGCGATAATTTCTGCTTTGCTGCGTCGTCCTCGCTTCTTTTTCTTCGGTGCTTCTCCATCTAATCCCTCGGGTGCGTTATCTCGTTCAGCTGCCAGAATTTCTAAAGCTTTCAAACGAGCTTTCTCCATTTTCTTAGCCTCTCGTTCTTCTTTCTTTTTCTTCTTCGCAATCTCGATAGCGGCTAATTCAAGCTGCCGCCTGCCATACTCTTCGTCTTCCATCATCATCTGTTCCAGTTGCTCATCGTCGAGTTCAGCAAGCTCACCGGGACCAATACCTGCAAGGGAACCTTCTGTAACATCTCCCGTGACTGAACCAGAAACAGAAATAGTTGATCCGTGCATAGACATCCCACCATCAACTTTTTGCATCGCCATGTCCATTGGATTCCCCATTGCTTCGACATCGACCCCTTTCAACATCTCCTCTTCGTCCATTGATCTCATTAAAGGTGTCAGTTCCAATTTGGAGGCCCTTGGCTTATTTTTACTCCCTGGCTTCGGTCCTGGCTTTTTTCTTGGCTTTGGATTCCCATCGTCATCGGACATCTTCTTCTTTCCTGCTGGGCTTTTGCTCTTTCTTTGCTTCTTCATTTTCGGTGATTTCACTTTTAGTTTGGTACCGTCTTTCTTCGGAGAGTACGTGTCTCCTGAAAAACATTCTTATGTTATTACTGTTCTCTTGTTTTCATTTCAGCATCAAAACAAAAGGATTAAAGATACCTGAATCGTTTTCAGCATCCTCGTTCACTTCTTCATTCACGTTTATAACAAACTCGTCTTCGCTCTCTTCCGTTTTCCTCAGGGCTTTTTTCAATTCCTACAATGTTTTTTCTATTAGCAAAATATTTATAACAAAATGTAAATACAGAATGTTAATTTTCCATTCATAGGTTTAAACACTAACTTCTTCACTATCGGATGCTAACACTTCTTGGTAATTTATCTTCCGACCTCGAGTTCGTCTCCCAAGATTTTCCTCCTCCTGCATCGCGTTTTCGTCTGGTAGACCACCATAAATAATCTGTAAAGAAATTCACAGTTAAGACTGTCATTGCTCATTTTATATTTTTTATTTAAATGAAAATATAATATACCTTTCGTCTAATTTTCTTCTGCTTTGGTACTTCCTCCTGCAAAAAAATGTATCCACATATAAATATAAAAATACAATAACTTTTGAATTTATGAAATTATACTAGTTGTCGTTTAAACTTACCTTTTTCCGCTTTTTAGACTGATCTTCATATGGAGGCACAATTATTTGTCTCTCTGGTTCTTCTGCTTTCTCCTCAAGGACTTCTTTCAGGGTAGTTACTGTAAGAACTTCTTCATATGGCTTGATCGGCTCTGCAGAAATCCCAGGTTCTACAATAGACAAAGCTTCTTTTTCTGTAACATTTTCAGCCTCAGAAGCCTCTACAGTCTCTACATTCTCTGGAGCTTTAACAGCCTCTGGAGGCTCTATAGTTTTTGTAGTCTCCGCAATGTCTTCAGTTTCTGGTGCTTCAGTAGTCTTAGGAGTTTCTTCAATTTGTGGAGCAGTTTCTTCTTCCATATCTTGTTCAGGAACCGGGGCTTCTTCAGCATTTTCAACTTCTTCGCTTATAGCACGTAGCTGATCCTCTTCTTCGTTGTCGCTTTGATTGTCCGAGTGCTCGATGATACGCTTCCTCTTCTTCTTTTTAGATTTCGACTTGGATTTAGGCAGAGCTCGAGATCTTGATGATATTGTCCTACTCCTGGAAATGAAAATAATATTACCAAAGTAATATTTATAGCAGATTAGAATTTACATTTTAAAACACTTGATCTCTCAATTTTTCGGAAGCATACCTTTTCTTCCTTTGCCTCCAAGAATTATCACTTTCCTCACTCTCTGATTCCTCGTCCCATCCTCTATTTTTCTTCCTTTTCGGACGATCGCTCTCATCACTATTGTCATTAACTAAAAATGTAACAAAAAAATAAAAATTTCTTTCTTCTTTATGCTTCTTAAAAGAAAAATGAGAAAAAAAACTTACTGAAGTCTTCGTCGTAACGTGTCGTCCTTGCCCTCGTCGACCTTCTAACAGCCAGCTTTTCTCCTCTCCTGCCCCTCCTTCTCGTTGAAGAATAAGACTCGTCAGAAGAGCTGTTTCTATCATCAAAATCTTCTTCTTCATCAGACTCCGATCCCTTAAAGTCTTCATCACTATAAGGATCATCATCCTCACTGCTAATATCTAAACTATTCAACTTTCTGTGCTTCTTCCTCGTCAGTTGTTTCCTCACAGCAACCTTCTTCTTGTCTTCTTCATCTTCCTCTTCCTCTTCATCTTTCTCTTCCTTATATTCTTCGTCACTCTCCTTTTCTGATTTCTCCGACTTCTCCTCATTCTCATCCTCTTCCTCCATCTGCTTCTTCAAAGCTTCTGCCTCAGCTTCCTCCTTTTCCGCATTCACAATCGTCGTGATATCCTTTCCTCTTCCTTGATTCCCAGCACCCTGGACAGCTTCAACTTCCTCTTGAATCGCAGCGTTTATCATATCATCATACTCGTTGAATTTATAAGTGTTCGCACACCTTCGTTCCCTCAATTGATAAACAGGTTCGCTCTCATCACTACTCGAATTATCAGAGCTGGTTTCAGAACTCGATGAAGAAGATTCATCAGATTCATCAGAGGCCTTGGATTCTTCTTCTTTGTGGAGAATATTATCCATGCTGATACCAACGTAGGCGAGTCTTTTCTTTCTCAATATTTCGTTCTCGTATTTCCTCGATTGAGAGTCAAACTCTTTCAGCCTCAGTTGGAGTCTCATCACCAAGGAAGCGTGCTGACAAGGTGGACAGAACCAATCACCTTCAGGGATGATCATTAAGGCTGGCCTGAGACATGAACAATGCCATCCCTTATCACAAGTATCACAAAGCAGAATCCATTCAGGATGATCAGCCTTTCCACATTTCTGGCAAGCATACTCATCATCTGCTTCCTCAACATCGCTCTGAGATTTTCTTGCTGTTCTGGCTCTTCTCATCGGCTCAGCCTCTTCATCTTTCTCTAAGTCACTCTCAGGAGAAAATTCATGATCACTCTTGAAAGCCAAGGATGCATCACTCTCGATCTCTTCTTCCTCTTCCTCTTCCATTTCGTTTTCTTCATCAGTACTTGAATCACTCGAACTTTGCCAAGGTTTCGCTTCATTGAACTTTTTCTCTTTTCTCCTTTTTTTCTTCCGCTTTTTTTTCGAGTGAGACTCTTTCTCGACCTCCTTAACGATCACCGGTTCCTCTTCACTTTCCTGCTTTTGCTTTTTCCTCTTTTTCTTATCAGGTGAATCCTCAGTTTTCTTTCCCTTATGATGAGAGGCATCCTCGTCCTCTATCCTTCTTTTATCAGCCTCTTCCTTAATTTTCAGCTGAGCTATTCTCCTTGACTGTCTCACTGGCATTTCGTCACTCGCAGTTGATCCATCAGGCATGTCTCTACCTATCATCAACCCCAAGACCATTTTCCTCTTCTTTCTCTTTTTCTTGGAATCTGGAGTACCTTCAGCTGTGTGAGTAATGTCCACTACCTCTGGTACTTCAGTCTCCTGAGTCTTTTCTGGTAGCATTCTGTCTTTCGGAGACTTTTCTGGCTGTGATCTTAAATTCCTAATCTTTCTTTCTTGAGACGTATCTTCTTTTACCTCTTCCTGAGACTTCTCCTCTGCTTCTGGTAGCAATTTTTCTTTTTGGGACCTTTCTGGTGATGATTTATCCATTGGAGATTTTTCTATTAGAGACTTTTCTGGAAGTGATTTTTCCTTCTGAGAGTTCTCTGGTTGTGATCTTAAATTCCGAGTACTTCTCTCTTGAAGTTGTTCTTCTTGGGGTTCGACTTCTTCAAGCTCCTCTTCCTGAGATTTCTCTTCTATGATCTCAGGTTCAGGGTCCTCGGATTCAGGCTCTGGAGTCTCTTGAGGAGCATTATCAAGAATTTTATTAGTGTAACGTCCTCTGAAGCCTCCCCTCCTTTTTCTACCACGAGGTCTTCCTCGAGGTTTTCTCGAAGCCGAGATCTCGTTCTCTATCATAATATCATCATCGTTGCTTTCTTTGTTTTCTTCAGCAACAACGATCACTGGAGAGCTGCTTTTTCCAGTCTCGTCCTCTGAACTGATCGCTATCACTCTACTTTCTTCTACCGATTTTCTGAGCTGAAGGTCTGGGATTCTTCTTCCCCGTAGTCTCATTCGCTTTCCCTCTTGACTTTCATCTTCTGAAGGTTTCTGAACTTCTTCTACAGTAATTTCCATCTCTGTCTTACGTCGCTTTCGAGATGCCTTTGTAGGCTCTGGACTGTCTGCTTTTCGACCTGTGAGTTCAGTGAAGGATTTTACTCGGATGCTCATTCGATGAATGGGAGGTTTTGCTGTTTCTTCTTCAAGTTTAGGATTAGACAAATCTTTATCAGCTTTGAGTATAGAAGATTCTACATCAGGTTCTTCACTAAGGAGAGGGTCTGTTTCCTCTAGAGGATTGAAAGTACATTCGGATTCGAAATGCGTAGAATCATCGGATTCGACGATGATCGTATTATCATATTTTTGCTCTTCTGTGTCTTGTTTTTTGTCTTTAGTGATTTCAAGGTCTTTTGCTACTTCATGATCTTCAACAACCTTGGTAACTTCAGCAATCTTAAGATCCTCAGCGACCTTAGATTCTTCAGCAACCTTATAATCTTCCACGACTTTGATATCAGTCACAATCTTAAGATCTTTAGCGACATTAACCTCTTCGCTTTTATCTGAGTCTTTATTCTCTTTACTACTTTCACTTTCCATATCAACAACCTCTAAAACTTTCTCAGTTTTCTTTTCATCTGATTTTTTCTCAGACAATTTGAAGTTTTCTTCATTTTCAAGTCTCTTCTCGTCGCTTGGTGGCTTTAATTTAGCAGGAGGACTGTCCTCAGAATCGGAAATGACCCCAGACCTTTTAATAACCTCCCTTCTCGACTCTTTTTTATCCAAAACATTTTCTAAAGTTACTTCGGAGGTGATCGCCTTAACACAGACAACTTCTTTTATATTCTCATTCAAACCTTTTGATTCATCAAAAGTCGAATCTTCGATGAGTGAGTTGGAATCTTTTTCAAAGCAGAAAGTTTTTCCTTTCTGGAAGACAGAAACAGAATGATTCGTTAACTTCGGAAGACTAGGCACTTCTTTCTGATATATATCTGCAGGTTCTTTACTTTCGGCTAAATTTAATTGGTCAGAGGGTTCATCGATGTTTTCCTTTCGCTTTTTTAAAGGTTGAACAATCGAGTTTGGATCCTCGAGGTAATCATCTCCTTCGTCATGCAAAGTGCAAGATTTCCTGTTAGGGGACTTTTGAATTTCTTGGTTGTATTTTAAATTTGGGAGAGGTGATTCTTCTGGAATTTCTGATACTTTTAGAGTATTATTGTCTGGTTGATATTCATTCTGAAGAGATTCCGATTCTTCATTTTCTTTTACAGGCACTGAATCTACACTTTCTTTAACTTCTGGAACCTTTTCAATTTCAGAAACTTCTTTGGGATTTGTTAGATCTTCAACTTCAGGAGTTTTAGTTTCCATAAGATTTTTAATTTCAGGAACTTTACTTTCACTAACGTCTTGAATTTCTTCATGATCTTCAATTTTGGAATCCTCATTCACTTTAGCAATGTGCGAGTCCTCATCCACTTTAGTCTGAAGCAAAGGTACCGTAATTTTAGTGCAAAGATTTTCTCCTCCGAATTCCACATCTTCCGACTCGGTCTTTTGAGAAATTGTATTCTCAATTTGATTGCAAAGATCGTCTACTTTCCCAGATTCGATGAAAGCTTCTTGATCTTCGGAATCATCCGCCATGTCAATACTTCCGGAAACAGTTAATTTTACTTTTTCAGAAATCTTTTCGGAATTAGTTTCAGTAACAGGATTTTCGACTTGATTGCAAACCTCTTCTACTTTTTCAGATGCTGTAGATTCTTGATCGGCATCGATATCAATTTCGTCATTGATTTCGGAAATAGTATTTTCAACTTTGTTGCAAGAATCACTCTCAGATTCGATGAGAGTCTTCGTTTTCGTTTCCGGAAAACTTATATCCTTTTCAACATTCTCGTGTGATTCTAAGTTATTCTTATCCACAATTTCTTGAAAATCTTCAATTTCTTTTCCAATTTCACTTTCTGGTTCACTTTCAATTTCCTTTTCGGTTTCAATGAGATTTTCACTTTCTTTTTCGGTTTCGCTGTCTGTTTTGCTATCAATTTCTTTTTCAATTTCACTTTCTGTTCTACTTGCAATTTCTTTAACAGTTTCAATTTCTGCTTTGTTTTCAATTTCCTTTTCAGTTTCAATATCTTTTTCATCTACAAAGCTTTTGTCTTCAACTAAAACACTTTCAGGTTGTTTCATACTCTCACCATCTCCGAAATCCTTTTCTTTAATAAGCTTTGATTCTGAGACTTGAGGAAAATCTTTGATAGTAATTTCTTCAGTGGTAGATAAATCCTCTACATCATTGCACAACTCATTCTGTTCTTTTATAGTCGATTCTTTATTTAATGTTTGAACTTCATCTTTCAAATTATCATCTAAATGATGTTCATCTTCTAAGTTTTCTTTTTCGTCCTGTGATTCGTAACTTTCCAGATTATCATTATTAAATCCGTTGTCACTGTCGTTCTCCTCATCACTCTCGTAATTTTCAACGAGCGATTTACTTTGAATTACTGGTTGAGATGATTCTTTGAGATTTTCTGGAGGGTTTAACTCTTCCGTACTCTCCAAAGGATCCAAAACACCAGATTCCACCTTACTTTCTTCCACAGGTTCTACAATTTCTTGGTTGTTTAAATCTTCTGTAATTGCCTCTTCAGAAACTTCTGCTAAATCTGTTAAATTTCTCGAAGGAATGATATTTGTTTCCTGTCTTTCAGGTGATTCAAGATTTTCTGAGATTTCAGATGTTTCTAAAATTTCTGAGTTTCCAGAATTTCCTGTAGGAATTGAAATTGGGGATTTCTCTCCCGTTTCTTGTTCTTGAGACGATCCTGGTAGAGAAGAAATTTCAGAATTTAATCTTTCTTTCAAGCCAGTTTCGAAATCTTCGACTTCAGATTCTACTATATCTTCAACGTCTAATTCCGATCGCTGATTTTCACTTTCAAGTAAAGCTTCTTCGGTAGAAGTACCAACGATAGAAGTACCATCATCTATTTCTTGGCTCATCATTTCTTCATTCGTATTCTGGGAAAGAAATCCTAAAGTATCTTTCAAACCTTCTTCTTTATTAATTTCTTCCATATTTACCTTTGGAGTTGTTTCGATTACATTTGTTTCAGCCAAAGTCTTATCCTCTAAATTTGATTCTTCACCAAGTTCAGTTTCTTCCATATTTGTTTCATCTCTAACTAATTCAGTTTTCTCCGCTAGTACTTCTATTTCCTCAATTTTCTTTTCTTTTGCGTCTGACTCTTCTGTAGAAAATTCTAATTCGTCTACCTTTGCTTCAACATTACCAAATTCCTGTTCTTCTACCATTGCTTCATCATTATCAAATTCCTGTTCTTCTACCATTGTTTCATCATTACCAAATTCCTGTTCTTCTACCATTGTTTCATCATTACCAAATTCCTGTTCCTCTACCATTGCTTCTTCTTCAACAAATTTGTTATCTTCTACTTTTGTTTCTTCTTTGTCAAGATCCATTTTTTCTACCTCTGTCCCTTCATCAAATTCTATATCTTCAGCATTCAATTCCTCTTCCACTTTCAAAACAACTGCTTGAACCTCCGAACTAAATTCATCGTCAGAAAAATCAGGATCATTTACCCTTGTAAGATGTTCCTTTTCTTTTTCCTGATTGTCTGCTGATTCCTGATTTTCAATATTTTTCTCTTGTAGAGGATTGTTGGAGTCAATGGTATCTAGAGCTTTGGTAACATTACTGTCTAGATCATCCGTAAAATCCTGAGACACAGACAAGTTTCCTTGATCCAGAATTTTAGATTCGGTTTCAAGATTAGCTTTACTATCTGAAACCGTATCAAATTCCTTTTCGTTACTTTCTTGTACGGTTTCAGTTTCTGTCTTAATATCTTCTGGTATCGTTTCGAAATCTTTATCACCTGATGTCGTTTCCTTATCAGTTGAATCTAAATTCGTATCATCCGCAATTTCTGAACTTTCATTTGAATTTTGAACCTCTACCAAGCTTGCTTTTGGTTCTTGTACTAATTCACTTGTTTCAGGTTCTTTAATTCCAGAATTTATATTTTCTGATACAGTTTCCGAATTTTGGGTAGAGCCTATGGGTTCAGATTTTTCAAAACTTTCGACTTGTTCGACATTTACCGGTTGAGAATCACTTTCAAAATTTACTGCCTCATCTTCTTTTTCTTCTTGGATATTTTTGAGAGTTGATTCCAAGTCAGTGGGTTTATCATCTCCAGAATTCTCAGTCTGACTCTCTACTTCCATTGACAAATCTTCACTATCAGAAATAACCTTATAATCTTCTTCAGAACAAGACACCTTAATTTCAAGTTTCGTTTTTTTACTGTCAAGAACTTCTTTATCTTCCGAAGATTCTTTACACTCAAGAGACTCTTTATCCTCTAAAGAAACAGGAACTAATTTTTCACAGACTTTCTCCTCTTCACTCCTCATATCATCTTTACCAGAATTGTTATTGTCTTTCGAAATCTCGCAACTTTCCTTGTGAGTTTCTTTCTCTAAACCCACTCTATCGACTTCATCTTTCGAATCTTTCGACGAATATGAGATGCAATTCGGCCCAAAAAAGAACCTCGGAGGCGAGAATTGATTTGCCGAACTTTCAGATGCCGCATTTGTTTTTCTCTCCAAGTTCCCATCCAAAACGTTATTGACAACTCGATCAATTGCACTCACCACCTCATTCACTTCATTCTGACTCTCTATACTTTCACTTTTTGATATGTTCTCTTCATTAGAAATTTCGCTAGACTCCATTTTTTCTGGTGCGCCGACATCCCACCTAGATAACCTCTTCAAAGGCGATGTCGAACTCTTTGCGATAACTTGAACTCCCAAAGTTGGTTTGAACTTTGGTTGAAAGCTATCTCCACCCTGAGGGAAACTATTCAACTTCACCCCTGAATTTAAAATCTCGTTATTACTATTCGAAACGATATTATTCGTTGGGCAATCTTCACTCTTTGATTCGTTGCTTTCTTTATTCTCAGAAGGTTCATCGCCTGGGTTCCCAGTATCGCAATCGAATCCGGAGCCTTCTCCATAGAAATACAAGGTTGGTTCCTCGATCGCCTCTTCGAAGATGGGGTTAAGAGCGTCGCAATCACTTCCCGATCCCTCCCCCTGGATCACTACAAGCGGATCTTCAATCGCTTCACCAACTCCGTCTCTCCACTCAGGATTGAAGCCTGGTCTCTTCTCCGTGGAGCGGATAGGAATAACGTCTGCCCTAAGCCTCTTTACCACATCGCCCTGAGATATTTCTGGATCGAGGGTGCGTTTTAATGATCCGGGTCCCATTCGCAAAGCTGCAAGCTTACTAGGATCAGGAACGATGCTATAACTTGGTAATCTATGTTCCTCCTTTCCTGGTGTCCTTCCAGCATTGTGATAAGCAGCAGATGACATGTCATAGTTTGTGAAGGTCATTTGCCGTTTACTTAGGTCCGCAACCATTGCTTGGTTTCGCATCATAACAGCTCGTGCATCATATGCTACTGGGACTTCTGGCTTCGTCTTTTTAGTGCTTAAGTCCATCTCCTTGTGTTGGAAGTCCTGGGATCTGTAACTCGAAATGTCCGATGACTTGGACGCCTTGCGACTAGAGAGATCGATGCCGGAGAAATCCACCGGCCTGTTATGATTGTTAGTATTCTCCCAACCTCGTGGGGAAGTCGACAAGTCCATGCCCCTTCGACTTCTTAGCGATTTATCAGGTCCTCGAGCGCAGAAATCCTGAGGAAAATCTTCCCCGCTGTTCAAAGCTGCTTGGTTTGACTTCGCTAGGTTCTCTGCTATTTTCTCGAGAGACTTGGTAGGCTTCATTGAGACTTTGCTGTGGAGGACCGGTGGGTCAGGGGTACTTTTCCCAGATAATTTTTCGAGAGACTTCATCAAGGAATCGGTAGTTTCTTCTACGAGGGGCTTTGAAGGTTTCTCCTCTGGTTTTTTTACTTCAAGATTCAATTTTAGGGGTGAGGTGGTTATTACTGGAATCTCGATAGCCTTTGGTTCCTGGGGGTTTTGAGGAACATCGGGTTTTAAGGGTTTATTTAAATTCTCGGATTTCTTCAAATTTTGCGGTTCTTTTAAATTTTCGGGTTTGGTATTCAAACTCGGTTCGGAAATCTTCGCCTCTTCAGATTTCGATTCTTCTTTTGGAGGTTCGACATTCTGGATCCATTTTTTATTATCCTTTGGAAGCTTTGTCTCCTTTTCTGGTGGAAGTTCACTTGAAGTTTCAGGACTTGTGTCCATCTTACCGGATTTCTCGGGATCAGTTTCTAGACTATTGTCCTCTATTTTCTCTGTATCAGAAGCTTTTTCTGCTTCGGAATCTGTATCGAGTTCTTCTTCATCTTGTCCTGTATCAATTGTTGGTTTCTCTAATGTGTCGAGGCTGTTGCTATCTTCTTCGAGGGGAATAGCTTCCCCATTAGATAAAGAGTTTATAAGGCTTACCATACCATCGCGATCCCTGAAATACAGAATTGTTAGAAACAAATTTCATAACGAGAAATATTTTAGGAGGTACTTTTAACGAAAAAATTAAACGTACTTGGCAACAAGTTCCCAGTTTTCTTCGTCTAGGTCTTCGCGATAAACTCTTATGTTGCATTCCTCATCGAGTTGACACCAGTAAGACAATCCAGTATTGTCTTTTCCTAAAGGTTCTAATCGCAGCTCGCTAGCTGTCTGTTTATTCACTTCGTTCTTGAATTTTTGATTAAAGTCAAACTGTGCCTCTAGCAGAACCTAAAATAGTTGAAAAGTACTTAAATGGCGATGTTCAAAGATGGAATGAAGGATAATTAGATTTTTAATGAATTGGTACCTTAAGTATACGTAATTTCACAGCAACGCGAGCTTTTTTGTATCCAAAACGCTCCAGTTCCCAACCATCCTGGTTAGAATAAGTGTGACAGAACTTGACTAAAGCCTTTTCCCACTTTTCTGCAGTAACCGATTTTCTTGTTTTACGCAATAATTTAATGTGCAAATCTACTAAAGGCTGTGAAACTGCAACAAGTAAATAAAACGATTCCGCAGATTAGAACGAATTAAGATAAGGCAGGAGCGAAGTCTAAATTTAATAGAAAAAATATATGTAATTAACACAGAGGTAAACATTTTTTTCTGTAATTCAAAATAACCCCCATTGCACTTTTTAGAATCTTGAATTACCCCGCCTGCTTCAAAAAATCGATACGCATGTGTATTGGATATACCCTTGAATACGTTAATTAATTTTACAACTATATTTTCAAATCATTCATATAGTCAAAGAATTGGAATTGTTAAGTTAAGTTGTTAAAGAATTTTTCTTCATGTTTAAACAACACTTACGTTATAAAAAAGACATAAAACATGTTGCAAAATCTCAAGGTCATGTGACAATTTCAAGGTCTCGTAGCTAAAAACACCAATTTAATACAATAAGAAAAAGTAGTTAAATAAATCATTAAACGTGTCTTATCAACAAGTCTAATCCTAGTAATATATGTCTTCCTTTTATCAAATATATAATCTTCATAGTTGAGTATTTTTTTTACCAATTAAAAAAATCCACCCCTTTCAAATTTGCTCCAATTTTTAATGTTACTCCATCTCTAAAACCCATAAAAATCTCTACTCAAAATAAAAAATCACTACTCGACTAGACTTAGAGACTAGACTGCGTCATGAAAGCGCTATTGTGCTTCCTAAAAAAAGGGTTGGCTCTCCTCTCCCAAAACGTCGACATGCTACAAAATAAAAATTTTTCCAGGAAACTCAAACTCCAAATAATCACGTGCATTCGACAGCAACACCCGCGGGGATCAAGTAGTGGAGGGGGACTCACCGATCAGGACGGCGTGGAACAAAATAATAACAAGAAACAAATAGGAATCTATCCGTCAATACAAGCGGCAATTTACCATTTAACTCTAGCTCTTGGAAATTTCCACACACAATTCTCAGAATTTAATATTGCAAACTTAAAATCGTCAAAGCGAAATTTTTTTCACACTTGCATCCTCGTGCTGGATCGGCAACGTGATAAATTTCGCGTAACTTTTGTCAAAGCCGCGACAGGTCCCGGAAGGAGGAGGTGGGAAGGCTAAGGAGCGCCCGAAATCTTTAATCTCGTTTTTTGACTCACCGTCTTGCGTGTTTTCCAGCATCTCCTGCAGCTGGGCAATGGCCGGGTACTCGATGCCGCAGCTTTTGCCAAAACACTCGAGGAACGAGCAAATCACAGCGAAATTTGGGTCACTCACGCAGGAGGCTTCGTTATCGGACGCCATTTTTCTGCCGCTCTTGCTCGTCGCCGCCGCGCTCACTCACTACGCTAAGCGGCCTGACGACTCATCTCAAAACACTCTAAGCGATTCACTATGTATTCCGAAATCCGTGATCGCTCGCAGAATATCCTCAGGGATCCAAAACCGACGCCGTCCGACGGCGCCTGGGACGCTTCCAACGCTCAACACTCTCGAAAGCACCGTTTGGATTTTCGAACTTCGCAGCGAAACGCACACCGCACCACACACACAACACACTGACCCCTCCCGCCACCCCGCCAGGGTGTCTAACCAAATTGCCGACACCTCTAACTTTTTCACTGGTTCTTTATCAGCATCTATCTTTTTCGCAATAATAGCAGACGTGTAGAAGATTGTGTTGTTCGTTTTCACTCACATTGTAAATTTCCACTCACAAACTTTTCAAATATTAAGTGCATGAGGGGATGATACAGTGCACAACTCACAATTTGACGTTATTTAACGATTGATCTTTTAGTTGTTTGAGCACTAGTGAGGGCAATGAGAGGATCTTTAGGAACTAAAGGAAAGTTATTAAGTTACAGCTCAAAAATGTTCAAAAGGCGCAAAGATCATACCGAAATTCCCAACGAGGATACACAGCGATATAATATCTTTGATACATGGTGCACACACACATTGGTGACCACTGGTGAGTGTACTAGTGTAGCTTTTTCGTACGGCAATCGAAGAGAATATCAACTGGTTGAGAAACACTGGCCAGGGGCGTAGTAGGGAGTTGAGGGACCTCGACTTCATACATATAGCATATATAAATATATAAATGAATCATATTTTTAGAATCATTTGCTAAAGTGTGAATTAAAAAAACGAATTAGTCTGATATGGGGTTGAATTTTAAACGCAGACAAGGTTTAAATTGAATAATACAGTTTTTCAAGCATTTTAAATCACGAATTGGTCTGACAGCTCCAATAAATGGCACAATTGATTTTAAAAAATACTTGTCTGAAAGTGTTAAAAGTAGCATAGAACTTCATTACGCAGTCTTAAGTACCATAGAGCCCTATTTCGCAGTTTTAAGATCCGTAGAACTTTATTGCGCAGCTCTAAGTATGTACGTATATATTATATGTATATATATAGTACTCTATTTCCCTCACATATGTATTGCAATTTTGTATCCTTATACAGCATTTACATAGGTATATATTGTAATTTTCTCTTTAGAAACCTTGATTGCAATTTTACATTACATATTTGTTACAGATTGTTAAAATTTGGTGAAATCCCAAATATTTTTAGCAATGCAAAATTACGTATTATAGATATTTTGTTATTTTGAAAAGTGAAATACAAACGCAAAATTTCTAATCAGACGAATTGTCAGCGACAGTAATTGAAAAGTGGTTGAATAATGAACAAGAAATACTTTTGAAGTGAAACACTGAAATAAGAAAAAGTTTGCTGTATAACTTTATCCACATGTGCTTTATATACACTGCATTCTTTCTTTGAATTTATAAAGTGGGGGAGTATTACGGAGCATTCAGGGACGTATTGTCCGAAATAAGACCATGCACTGAAGTTTCATAATATTCTCCCAATTTGAATTAAACTTTCTTACAATTTTCAATTACATACCATCAAAGCAGTAATATTTAAAAATTTTTTTTTTCTTTTTTGAAAAATTATAAAGCTTTGAAGAAACAATGAGAACTTGGTACACTAATGGTAAATAGGATTAAAAAAGTGTACAATATATCTCAGTTAGACTCGTTTTTCTCCTTTCTCCTCTATCTGTTATCATATCCCCTCTTTCTCCTACAAGTTCAACTAGCTCTTAGTCGATTTTTGTTTTTAGTAACAGTTTTATATAAATTATAAAATCATAGAATGATTTTAAAAATCCATTGACGAACATCGCAAGAATTGTTTTTAACTCCAGTTTAGTTTTTCGTGCATATATACTTCTTTGGATTTGCTGTTTCAACTTGCGAATTCTAACTTCAAAAGCTTTCTCTAGCTCTAGCCACAATCGATCGACGACTGGAGTCGAAAGAAGGTGTTTCCTTGCTTGCTGTGGCGATTAAAGCAAATATCCTAGGATCCTAGAGATGAATTCATCTTTAGTTTAAATTTTAAAATACTTTCTTATTTGTGATAAATACTAAACAATTTTTTATCATACAAATTTTACTTTATTTTGCAGCTCAAGATTCGAATGTGAATATATGTAAGCGATAGCCGAAGAACTGAATAAATGAATGAATCCACTACAAGATTATATCGTAAAGGAAAGAAGGATCTACTCAATGAAAATACCTTCGCGATATGCGAATTCAACTTTAGCAACTGTTGCATTCCCTCTGGCTGAACGCCAACCAATAAAAAACTACATAATATCATCTACATAACATCTACAAAAAATAAGAAAAAATTTTTTAACTATACATTCCAGTTTTTAAAAGTTAATGTTTTTCAGTTAATTATTTTTACCTTGCAAACATGGATACAGAGCACTTCCTGAAAATGTTGTCCCAAAAGACGGCAGCCAATCCTTACTTTTTTTAAAAGTTAAAACTGGTTTCAATGAGTACACCTCGATCTGCGTCAATATGAAGCATGTAAAATATATATTTTTCAATATTTTTTAACAAAAATAATCGTCACGAAAGTATCCATCTCGTAATTTTAAATTACCAGAAAACGCAATATCGTAAAGCCTATAGATTATGAAACCTTCACTTGAGATAATATTCGGGACATTAAACACAACTGTTACTGTACTTCATATTTTAAAGTAAGTTTAAAGTAGTAACATTTTTATTATATAAAATACCTCACACACTTCTCTATACAAAAGTATTAAACTATTTATTTCCTTCCCCAGCACTTTTGGAATCCGAGACAACGTTTATGTTACTTTATACTGTAAGTATATTACATTATACTTCTCAACACATGAAACAAAACACGGCACATAGTCAGTGGAAGTATAAAAACATTTTGTTAGCAATAAGAATATTTTCAATATTTTCTATACTTCCATAAAAATAAATGGTCCTATCAAAATTGCCATAAAGTTCACTGTATGTTATTTGACTGAGGCCTCTTGCAAATTAGCACGTATTATAATGTAATGATATCCTATGAAGTCAAATTGAGAAATCACTGATTTGCTCTCTGTGCAGTGAATTTTTTTATCTGTTGTTTGTACACTTCCGCTTCTTCTGCCTTTTTTTGAAATCGTTTTTTATACTCAGCGACTTCTCTTCTAGCTTCTGCTAACTGTCTGTGAAGCATTGCAATGTCTGTCGCAGATTCCAAATTATCTTTTAATCCGTTATCTTCTTCCATAACTTCTTCTATTTCATCGTCTAGTCGCAGTATCACTGGTTCTGACATTTTCGGTTTTGATATTTGCACCATATTCTGTAAAAAGCACATTAAATAGAGAAATCTTATTACCTGGAAATTTTAAATCATTTTATTGTATCGAACTTACCTTAGACATTGCGTTTTTTGTTTTAGTAAGAGTTGGATTATTCGATGTGGAATTGGCAAGTGTAGTAATGAACAGCTTTCCAGTTTTATTATCGATTGAATTTCTTTTGAGTATGTTCGGCGCTCTGGGTGTTAAGGTGGGTGGATTATGATTCACAAGCTGATTAGCTCGAATGGCAATTACTTTTTTAGGAATTGCTTTCTTCGTGCCAACTTGCATTCGTTTTATACTTATGGGAGGTGCTCTTGTTAAATTCAATGCCAGCTTTCCCGCCTCTGTAAACAAATTGTTTGCATTTAGAGGTAGAACATAATCTTCCGCATTGCCTTCGAGATAGTTACCTGTAAGCACAACAGTTTGCCCACTCTCCATTGCATTTTCTACAATAGTATCATTATCCATCATCATGGTTATCCCATGTGCTTGAAGCAATCTCAATGGCTGATCCAACTCCATTCCTTCCAGAGTCTTAAGCCTTTTGCTATCACCTTGTCCCGCATTGTTATTCACACTTGTTACTTTGCCTAACTCAAATTCCTGATCTTCCTCACTTGCTGATGAAATAGGAATTTGCCTGTAGATCACTCTTTCCTTTTTCCCTGCAAATGAGGCTGTAAGTTAATTTCAATAGTTCAACTAGATTTCAAATGTCAACTGTATACAATTATTTTGAAATTTGACCATACCGGCGTTATGTTTCCGCTTCTGTGTTTGCTCCTGCAATTCTATTTTTTCTTGTTCTTTTTGTCTTTCAGTTTCGAGATCCATCAAATTTTGGGTTGCGACTTCCAACTCAACTGCACATGCCTGACCTTGATGAAAGGGATCTGTTCTTTTTTGCTCCAAGACAGTTACCAAGTCGAGTAGATTGTGCTCCAGGGCTATACTGGTAGGTGTCTTGTTAAATTTACTGTCTGCGTTCGGGTCGGCGCCATATTCTAATAAAACTTGGATCACTTCCATGTTTTGTTTTTCCACTGCCCAATGTAGGGGCGTCATTTTCAGCTGGAAATTAATTTCATTAATAACTTCTGATATTTAATAATAAAAATTTCTTGTAAATTATTGCTGTTTTACCATGTCTCTGCTATCCACGTCAGCTCCGTACTTCAAAAGTAGTTGTGCCATCTCATGATGACCTTCATATGCAGCCATATGCAGAGGCGTCCGATCTACTTTCGTCCTTGCATCTCTTGATATCCCTGCCCGTAGTAAAACCTCAGCAGTTTCTGTGTGGTTTCTTTGAGCAGCCAAATGCAATGCACTCGTTCCCAACTAAAATGATTTATAATCTTAGTTATCTTGATGAAACAAGAATTATTCCATTTAAAGAAAAGATTTGTATTAAAAAGTATTGAAAATCATCATAAAAAATATTCCAAATTTACCCAATCGGTAGTGAACGGTGCACCTCTGCTCATGAGATCTCTGACCATATCAGTGGCTCCATTTTTCGCACATTCGAGCAGTTGTTTTCCTAATTCTACTATTGACAAGGCATCTTGGGAACGTGAACGCTGCGTAACATCACACAAGATTTCAACCTGTATACAAAAAGATGAAGTTTAGAAACAGATGGAATATAGGTACTTCAAAAAAAAAAAGAAGAAAATTTACGCAATAAATATTACAATAAGATAAATTTTCGCTGTATAGCGATACTCCTTGAACAATAACAATATTAGGTATTCATATATTTCACATTTAGCTGATAAGCAATAAATACCAGTTAAAAAACAAATTGTGTAAATAAATAAACATGTTCACTTACTGGAATGAGTGCCTCTTCAAGTCCAACGATATCGTTTGTATATATATTCTCTGCTTGCATTTTCGTGCTTAAAACTCAGTTTCTCTTTCGATGCACTCTGTAAAAGCATTAAATTTACTCTATCAATTATAATTTGTTAATTGTGTAAAATGTAAACCTGTCTTAATTGATAGCTTTCAAGATAACTTCGGATTTTATAAAAAGGAATTAGCGTTCGGCCTTGAGGCACTTCTATGTAAAGTAGGTCGAAATTGTCGAAATGAAAATTTAAAAAGTTGATGAGGAGCCCAGGTAACAATGCATTGTTAATATACATTTTAAAAATAAGCACTCTCATTTTTCGAAATTTCCTTCTGTACAGGATGTTTTTATTTTGTCGTCGCGGACAGAGTTGAACTTCCTGTTCCTGTCCATTGAACGGAAGTCTCTTGCCATAGGCCACGCGATTTTTGCTCAGAAAGCACCGAAAACGGAGGGAAAATAATATCTAGTGAATGTTTACTTACGTGAGATGCATTATTTTTACTCTGAATCCAGATTTACAATGATTTTCACAAGAGCACAACTTGTTTTACGAAAATCGTGCGTCCGACTTCGTTTAGAGACACGACATACTTTAACAAAAATGGCGTCCACTTGGCGCCATCCGTCACACACTTTAGGAAGTGATTTGAATCTCATGTAAAATCGTGGACATCTGATTTTTATACTTAATTATTAAGGTAAACAAAATGAAGACCTAGATGCTACTTGTATTGATTCTATGTCGAATTTCGAGATAAAATTGCGATTAACAACAATTGATTGAAGCGCCACGGTACGGTTTATTTCTGAAGCAGAATTTGATAGGCGAGGTTAGGTTGGGTTGCAATTTTAATCTAACGGGTGTCATAAAAGTTTGAATTTCAGGTATTCGGTATATGAAAATAGGATCCTGCAGCTTGTAGCAGCTCCAGTTGTAGCTTGCAGCTGCAGCCAGGGTTGCACGGTTACGCGTAACTCGAGGTTTTTGACGTATTATACGTAAAAAATGTAATATACGTAAAAAACGTTATAAATGTAAAAAAAGATGGCGGACATAAGAAAAAACGGAAAGAACAAACATAACCTCACTTTTTGAATATTGCGCGCTAATAGCAACCAATCAGATGCTGTGGCGCCATTTTGAAAACGTATATTACATTTTGTAAAAAACTCGGGATGTAATATACGTACGTAAATTACGTCAAAAACCTCATGTAATATACCTAAGGTATATTACGTGTGCAACCCTGGCTGCAGCTATTGTACCGAAAAAATCGACAATGTGTGGGGTCATTATTCGCTTCCATATTTAGGGTTATTATTACCTGTTGTCATTCTATTTTTTTTCGCCACGTTTTTGAGTGCAAATGGAAAGTAAGTAAGCTTTGTTCAAAGAGATTCGACATTAATTTTAGTTCTCATAAACAAATTAGTCAACCTAATTCATAAATTGTCGACTTAAACTAGAAAAATCGGTTGAAAGCTCGAGAAATTTTCAAGTAAAATTCGCAACGCCGTAGTTATAGGACGGC
This sequence comes from Synergus itoensis, assembly GCA_904066005.1. Classification (NCBI taxonomy): domain Eukaryota; kingdom Metazoa; phylum Arthropoda; class Insecta; order Hymenoptera; family Cynipidae; genus Synergus; species Synergus itoensis. The sequence goes on from CAJFCP010026116.1 coordinate 903,912, forward strand.
GCAGGCGTGCCAATCCATAAATTTTTTTCAATGTTTAAGAAATCTACATAATTTTTTAAATCGGTAAAAATTAGTATCATATGACAACTTTTTATAGCTACAACTTGTTTAATTAGAATGTCTTAGAAATTCTATACGAAATTTTAGAACAGATTTCGTGAAAATTTTTTGTTCTTACTTGTTTTTATTTTTGGAGCTTGGCTGCACTGATTTTTATTGTCTTTCGGTGTGAACTTCACGTCACTTGGTCCACTGCTCTCAAACGGGGCGCCAGTGCGCGCATCATTTCCGGCTTACAGTTG
>CAJFCP010026120.1:0-21302 GCA_904066005.1 Synergus itoensis
TCACTCTCATGAGTTTCTGCTTTACGCCGACGTTTTCTGCCGACATGGGACTGCACCTTAATCCGCATTTTGGAGCCTGCATCTCCGCAATTCCACAACTCGGGTCTGGCAACACTGGTTCGTCGCCAAGTCGCCATTTTTTACATGCGGTACTTTGGTACTCCGATTTTTTTCTTTACATTTATTAATTATAATTAATACCGGTCGAATTGTCAATATCCTATTGTTTATAAATCTGTTATTAAAACTGTCGTAACTTTTTACTAGTAGAAAAAGATTAGAGTTGGATAATCGACTTCAGTAAGCTTTGTGATAAAAGATTCAAAAAGGTATAAAGCTGAGAAGTAAATTTTTGAACACAAAAATGTTAATATTTATTGTATAAAACTTGCTTTTGAACAGTTTTATAATTTTTTCATGTAACATTCACTTGTTTTACAACCTTTACAATTTCATAATTTTTTTAGCCCTTACAATATATATATATATATATATATATTTATATATTCTATATTTGTAGGTTAGATTACACGTCAAAAACAGCATAACAAAATGTTTTTTGCGTTTCTTCTAATTCTATATATGCATCGAAAAGAACCAAAAAACTTATTCGTTTTTGACTTATAAAGTTTGCTTTTGTCTTTTTTACGTCGATGAGTAAGTTTTGAAGTTTTTGGTTGATTGCTATCAATAATAATTATTTTTGTTAATTATTTTTTTTAATTATAAAAGTGACTAAAATTTATAACACAATAACATTATAAGAAAGTAAAACAAAAACAGCAATATTTATTCAAAGAATTAAAAAAAAAAGTAAACTTTAAACGAGAAAACTATTTTTCCCTTTAATTATAGTTACCTAAAAGATATCAAAATTTGATGTATTTTCTGTTGTTTCAGATTTCATAAATAAAATTGAAACAGCACTTTTAATATTAGAATGAGGAAAAATGGGTGTACGGAGGTGTATAGTTTTCGGATGTAAAGCTCTTTACAAAAGTGCAACAACAATTATTAAAAACGGTGAAAAAGAAAATGGGCATTTTTTCTTGGTTCCTAAAGCCCAAGTTGAAGAATGGCAACGCGCTATTTTACGTACGGACATTGTTGTTAAACCCGGACAAGCAGTATGTCAAAAACATTTTCGAAAAAAAGATATCCTCTGGAGAAAGGAATTGAGAGGACCAGATGGTAAAATTCTTGGAGTGGTAGGTAAATCCAAATTCAAGAAACTGGACTCAATAATAAAGTCTCTTCTTCGATTTTGTTGAAGCTAAATATTCTATTATATTTAATTATATGAAAGATTACATTTTTTCTTTTAAGTAAGTTAAAAGCTATCAAAATTCTGCTTATAATGCCGAAAATGACTTTTTTAAAATTTTGATCTTTAAGATGATATTTGCGCAACTTTTTATTATTATTTTTGTAATCAGCGAATCAACATACGTATAAATATAAGTAGCTTTAAAGAAATCGGAGGTAAGAGGCTTTTGGAACTATATCGATTGTCGAGTCACTTTTTCCACTTGTTGCAAGTGTAAATAACTTCGTAGGTTTTTCAAATGGTTCTAAATTATGTAAGATTATTTAAATTTCAGAGTGCAGACTTTAGAGTTCCTAAACTGCGGAAAGGGGCCTTGCCATGTCGTTTCCTAGGAATGTCGTCAGCAAGGAGAAATGAAGTTTCGTCGGAGTCTGAGGCAGAAGAATCGTCTTTGAAAGGTGAAGTTGTTAAAACTAGTAAAAGTATTAATAAAATTGCAGAAGTTGTTAAAAGTGATAACGTCGCTAATATTAACAACGTTGCTAAAATTCATAAAATTGATACCATTCAGACTCATGATCATAATTATTATAATGGTGAAAAAGATACTGTCAAGAACTTGTATTCTAAAATTGCAAATGAGAAACTAATCTTAAAAAGCTATCCACATCAAAATGAGGTAGAAAATGAGAACAGTGAGCCAGTCAAGATCGACGAAACTCCAGTCTTCGAGATAATTTATTTGAATGAGAAAAGTGTTGCTCTCCCTCTCGGTTGGTGTCGCGGAAACATGAAATTCGATGGCAAGCGAATCGTGCACTTTTGTCAATTTATTCCCAAAATGGAAAATGGTATAATACAACCAGCCTGCACGAAACAAGTCCTAGTCGATGAGAATTTGGAAGTGAGTATTTTGTTAATGCGTCAGAAAATGGACAAGGAAAAATCTGATCTGAGGGTAAAAAATTTGACGTGCATTGAGGATTTAGAGCACTTATTACAATGGGTAAACGGATGGAAGCTTTGTCCTGGAATTTCAATGAATAAGGATGAAGAAGTGAGAACTGCTGCTGTTCATCAAGATAAGGAAGGCACTTGGCGAAATGAGCAATGTCCCCTATACATACCAGGAAGTTCTAGGAATATAACTTGTGATAAGTGCAAACTCAGTAAAAAGGTACTTGCAAGAAAACTTATCCGGATGAAAGGAGGTGCTGATTTGCAACGTCTTCGTGTTACCTTAAGTTTGCCACAACAGAAAAAATTGGAAGAAATGAGGAAGGAGATAAGATGTCTTCGAAGAGGAAGAGATCGGGCAATGGCTCGAATACGAATACTTAAGGAACAGAGATTGCTTGATATGCAAAGATTTACAGATAAGCAGAAAACTTTGCAGAAACTAATAATGGAAACTCATCTTGAAGGGAATCAGAAACTTGTACTGTTGGAAATAATGTCTGCGTCAAAGCAAACAGACACTAGAGCAAGACGATACTCGAGTGTGTGGATGTCCCTTTGTTTGACGCTTCACAGACGTTCGCCAATAACTTACAGGTTTTTGAGAGCGAATAATATTTTACCTCTTCCCACACCTCGAACGGTTCTAAGGTATTTTAATTTTTTATGATTATAAAGTATTTGAGAGCAAAATTAGATTCAAATACTAAATGTATGAATAAAATTTAAATTGTGTTTGAAAAATTTCAGGTTCGCGCAACACAACCCGCCTGTAACTAATAATATTCCGGCACTGAATGATAAAATGGACACAGTTGAAGAAACAATTGAAGATGTGATTCATGAGAGTGAAGAACTCTTTGCAGAAGACGAGTTAGTATATTAAAAAATTTTAATATTTTCAGAATCTTGATATAAAAAGGGTAAGCAACCTTGATATTTTTTCAATATTGCATGATTCTATTTATTATTGTAGAATACCAATCGCTCTTAATGAGACTGAAGTATCGTGAAGGCTACATTCCTGAGTTCAAAGATTGTCACAGATATTTTACAAGAAGTTTGAAGGACATATTTAAGAGTAAGTTTATTTAATTGTATACAATATGTTTTAATTTGACATGATTTTTATGTTCAAATTTTATTTTCAGGTGAAGAAATTCCTTAAATACACGAAGGGATACAGTTTTATGTTAAATTTATTAAGACACTCATTTAAATTTCTTTTAATTATTATTTTCGAATTTTACATGTTTTATAATTTATAACGTGTTAATGATTCTTTTTTTAGTGATTATTATTCATTAAAAAATATTCAGCGTATCGTTTTATAAATATTAAAAACCGACTGATAATAATAGATGATTAGATTGTGTGAAACAATCAATAAGTATTTTAAAAATAATTTATATTGCTACTAAAACCATTTCAACGGTTTTGCTTTCTCTAGTCTAAAGATGTAGTAAACTTATAAAAATGAAAGTTTGAAAATACAAATAAAGATTTAATTTTTTGCAAGTTACAGACTATTTTCTATTTTCTTTCATGCGAAATTAGGAAACGGTGTAGAGGAAGCATGAAATAGTTTGAATGTTTCGTCGACTGAAGAAAATTAATTTACCATTTTATTCCTTCCAATGTAGAGTCGTTTGCGAAATTAATTTAATCTGAAAAATTTTTATAGCGTATATTAGAAGAGATAATCTACAGGATGAATAATGTTTATATTTTGTAACGAGCTTTTGGTCACGCAGAGAAGAGATCGATTGAAGAAATAATTTACCTGTTATGTTGGGTATATAGTATAGTAAAATGCACTATACATTTCAGGCTTTAATTCCTTTAATTCTAGAAATCTAATGTCAATTAATGTCCAATTCAGGAAAATATTCAAATTTTATTCAAGTTTATAATATTTCTCTTTTTTCAGAATTATTTGCCAGTTGAAGATTCCGACAATTTTGAAGAGAAGTTTGTCTAAAAAATTTAATTGAATAATTTTACTTGAAAATAAAGTAAATGAATAGCACGGAGCAAACTAATGAATATTTATTTTCTTTGGTTTCCAAACAAACGGAGTTTAATACAACTATGAGTGCATTTGTGTTTTTTGATGACCAACTCTGGTTAACATTAGAATTTCCTAGTATCCCCACAGGTAGGCAGACACCTGTCGTCCTGTATCGACGACTCAGGTACGATGTTGCGTGGTCAATAAATATTCTCACATACATGCGCAAGTAGATAGATATAAAGACCACAGGACTTATATGCAAAAGCGTACAGTTGATTGTTCGCATCCTTCCTAACAGTTTGACCCGCATTGAGGGATAAATATATCTAAAAAAAGTTCACTTCTTCCTCATTCGCTTCGTCACGCGGTAATATTCTGGTGAGTTTTTTAAATCAAATATTTACCTTATTTATTATTTATTTAATAGTTTTTTTTTCACTTTTTAATTTTTTTAATGAATTACTTGTTGCATCAATTTATTTTTCCTTTTCTTAATCATGCGTATAGTTTCTTTTCTCTACGGAGAACAAAAGAATTTAACTTTTGTTTGAAGCAAAATTTATTAACAAATTATAGTAATAAAATATAGTAGGAAAATACTGTATGGACTATATGTTATTTAAATTAAACTGGGTGGCGACTTAACTGGGAAATCGGGAAATAGCCACAAAAACACATAAAATTTCTTTAAGAAATTGACCGGGAATTTGAAATCGTCCATCAAATCGCCACCCTGTTAATAGTCAGTAAGAAGAATTTTTTTATTCATCAGTTTGTATTTTAAAATTTCATTTGATCCTTTCTTCTTTTGATCTTGTAAATATTGTTTTATTACTTTTGTTTTGCCTATGTTATTTGCAAAAGTCATTATGGTGGCGGACTCCTTATAGATTTTACAATTTTCTTCATCCTTGGTCCTTGATATTTCCATGAACTTTTTTCAAGGTATTCCGTTCAAGGACCAATAATTTTCTTCTTCAGGAAGTTGGACATTGAAGAACCTTCACTAATACATATATTTTTGTCCAATAGATGCATTAGTTCGATTACATGTCTTAAAGCAGATGGGAATAAATGACGCAGTTTTGAAATGGGATGTGGATCGAGTACTGATGTCATAAAAAACGTAGCTCTTTCCGAACATGAAAAGGCACTTCCGCCTAGGAATTCGGTCCCTAATTCAAGAGGTTCGCCCTTGCACGACAACAATAATTCAAAGATATTTTTGCGTACGCCTCTTTCTTTATAAACCAATTTAATTCCAAACAAATATAAATATCTATAATCTCGCAATATTAATTTAATATCGAATTTTATTTTTTTATTAAACAATAATTTTGAATTAAACTTTCAAAACTTAATGGTATTTTCTTGTAAATTACATATTACACTTGAAATTACCTCAACATTTTTTCATCATTATGTATATTGAAAGGTCTTATAATGCTTGTTGATTGTGGGTGGAAAATAAGGAACTTTCTTTTTTTTTTATATACAGGTCAACCATTGGCTTTTGAAGTGCCCATAAATGATGAAGAAAAATCTATAATTAAGAAGCATCCTCCAATGAAATTCCAGCGACTTGAGGAGCAACAGTTGCCAGAGCCGGAGGTGACCTTGAAAATGTTGCTAAAGCGACAGGCAGAGGCTGAAATAAGAAGACAGAGGGTACGACGTTCATCTGTAATTAAGCCACGCCAACTAAGCACAACCTTTCATGATTGCAAGACGAACCTTTCACCCATCTACCTAATTTTTTATTTATTTTTTTTTTTTTTTATGTAAATATTCTCATTTTAAAACATTTGAAAAGAATTTTTCACTCCTTGAAATATGTAATCAATAGGGTTACCATTTGGATCGCGTGAAAAATCAGGACACTCTAAAATTTTCAAGCGATCCCTAAAGAAAAAAGAAAGGTCATCAGGCCGTAAGCTGTAAAAAATGAATGATGTGGCTTTTCGCGCACAATAAAGAAAACAAAATAAAAAATATAAAATAAACAATATAACATATAACTGCGATTGTAGAAAAATAAAAGTATTAAAGATTTGCTGTCAAAAATCTTGGTTCCGTAATAAATCAGGACATTTTACCTATTTTCAAGAAAAAATCAGGACAGCAGAACAGACCTTGAAAAATCAGGACATGTCCCGGAAAATCAGGACGGATGGTAACCCTAGTAATCAAGTAATTTAAGAACTTTAATATTACATTATTTATTTGTAATTCTTTCATTTCAATCTTAACTGCTTTGTTTTTTAGCGAATATCTTTAAAATTTATGTAGTATATTAAACTGATAAAAAAAAAAGTTTAGGAGAGTCAAGACATTTTTCAATTCAGAGACATTAGTTCAGTTTCTGATTAAATTTTAAGAAAAATTAGAGCTTAATGAGGAAATTTTAATTCCTTCAAATAAAATTTATTAACTGGATTTACTTGTATTGTTTCAGATACTGAATTTGAGGGTGCAGTCAGCCCAGCAATTTCAACAAAAAATTCGTACTGCCTCGTAAAACACGAACAATATTTTCACACGTCATGTTATTACTATATGTTTACGATTTATTATCAAGTTTATTGCCTACGAAGGTAAAGCGATACAACAACATGTAAGTTTTTGCTACGGAATTATTATTTGGAAAAATTCGATTTGAATATACTCTTAAAGCATATAATAATTTAAGAATTCTATATATAGGGATAGATAGTTGGTGATTGTAAAAACTGGCTTTTTCGAACCCGCCTTTAATAACAAATGATACGTTTATGAAGAAAATTGTCTTTTTAATGCATACTTTTACTAGAAAAAATCTTTTGTTTAAATAATTCTTTATTTGAATGCCCAGTTTTTTGCTTCTTTTGACGTATGTACTTATGAAATATTCAGTGAATCGGTTATTTTGCAATATCAGATGAGAGAGATTCATACCATCTAAACACGCGAATATTGATTCGTACACAAAACCCTAAAGGAAAACTTGCAGGGTCAGTGACTCGTTTCATAATTTATTCAAAAGAAAGTTAGTTTATTGATTTTTTAAACGATTGATTTTTAAAACAATTTATTTTAAAATAATTGAGTTTTAGATTTCATAATTTAATTTTGTTCAATTTTTTTAGTTCCCATTGATTTATTTAATTTTTTCGAGATATGCATTATTAATTAATTTCATTATAGATTACAGCTTTTGGTTAAAGTAACATGAATCAGCTAAATTTCACCCTGATTGCAAGAGAATGTTAGTGAACAATTGCATTGCTGTAATATCGATTTATTTTTCCAAGGGTCAGCGATGTTTGAAGAGTTAATTCATTAATTTTCAAAGCTACAGTGTATGCATTTCTATATTGTTTACTGACAAACTATTGTTTGCTAGATATTAGAAGTGTTGGAAATTCATATTCGGAATCTTATCTCATGCGAGCTACATCTTATCGAAAATGTTTATTAACGAAATTTAAATATACCGAAAATATTTATTATCGATAGTAGAAAATTATCGAAATTTCAAATTTCCGAAATTTTAATCTGCCGAAAATATAAAATAGACAATTAAAAAATTGCATATTTATAAATCTCGATAAATTCTTTTCATAAATAATAAGTGAAGTTACACGTTTAGAAAGATCATGAACGTTCTGAAAGATGACCCGAAAGGTCAGTGTGCTGCAATCACAATTCAGCGGGTCGAGTATTACAATAACTTTCCTGGATGTTTTTTACATACATTGTTTCATCTTTCTATCTGTATTATTTAGACTTTTATTCAAATCCATGAAATTCTAAAAAAAAAGCCAAGGAGAAAAAAATTGCAAATAACCAGAACATTATTTTTTTTCATTTTATACAGATATACTTTTTTCCCAATTGCATAAAATGCACCAAGAAGTAAATACAATCTTGAAAACTTTTTTTTTTTATATTCCGTGAAAATATACTCGAGAGGAATTCTCAAAACATAATTTCTATAGGGTACAAACTTGAGCGAAAACTTTTAAAAGTGATGATAAATTTTTACAAGTGATGATAAAAGCATACAAGAATAATTTATGTTTGACATTGTATACCCAAAAGGATTTTTTAGATAAGAATGACTCTAAAATTTCTCGAATAACATTTTCCGTGGTTAAATTCTCAAGAGTTTAATACCATTCCTCCCTCTCTCTTTGATACCTTGCATCTAATTTGGCATCTCTCTCTTCGAGCCTTTTTAAGATCAAGAGACTTGTCTCCCCCCTCTCCCCCCCTCTCTCTCTCTCTTTATCCTAGCTGGTTGGGTACAATCGCTATTTCTTTTCGACCTCAGTGCCCTCAGTGATTCCCTCTCACTTGCACCCACCCTCGCTCTTCCCTCTCCTTTCCACCCCCTCGTTCAGCGGTATACTCGCTCGCTCTCTCGCTGACCCACTCACTCGTTCGTTTACTACTGACTCAGTAACTATATTCATCTCACTTGCTCTCATGTTTAATCGTTTGTCCTCTTGCTTTTGCAGGTCACGATCGCCTCCCACTACGTGTAATGGCTCTTCTGCATTCGCTTTTACGCGAACGGCTTAGGTACGCGAGACCGGTACCGTATAATATCTAGATACAAGTATCTCAGATAGTTCGTCAGATACCTACTACTTCAGAGGGTCGCTTTTTTCAAAGCCGGAATATAAATTCCGTTTGGTAAATAGCGCAAGTAGTTTCTAAATTCTTAAGTCCTGTTATTTTATACAAAAAAATACTGCCGTACAAGTTAAAAAGACACCTAAGTCTGTTCAGCTTTGAACGTAGAAAATCAACAGAAACTATTTTTTTTTATCGAAAAAGTATTATGGAATTCATTTTTTATACATTTTTATAATGTGGTTCTTAAATATTGATGAATATTTTTCCCAGCCTTCTGTTAAAGAAATTTACATTTTTTGTTATTTGCAGTAACAAAATCGACTGAGGGGTTGACAACTCTCGTGAAATCAGGAGTTTCAGGTTTCACAGAAATCTCCTGAAATATCTGAAGTATTATAGTTGTGGCAATATTTTTCAGCGATTATTTTGTAAAATTAAAAAATAGACTCGCTGAAGGAAATACTTAGTGTGGGAATATTTGAGAATATTCCCAAATGTTCCTTCATCTTCACATATTCTTTATATTCCTTGGGGGCCATCCATAAACCACGTGGACAGTTTTTCACCACTTTTTGACCCCCCCCCTCCCCCCATCGTGGACAGAATCCCATGTATAATTTTTTGAATATACATGGATCGTGAAATTTTGTCATACCCCCCCTCCCCCCATAACCTGTCCACGTGGTTTATGGATGGCCCCTTGTATACCAAATATTCCGAAAATTCCCTATATTCCCAAATATTTTTTACATTCTTATCAGAGAATGTATTCGACTTGTGTAAAATTTGACTCCCCCCCTTCTAGTTTTTGTCAGATTTCTACGTTTTTATGACCCCCTGAATCCGAAAAACGTGTTTTTACGAATGATATTTACAAAATTTCGTGGAATTTTAAAGGATTTCATGAAATTTGAAAATATTTTTAAGAAAGTTTTGGGAAATTCAAAGAATTTTAATGTTTTGTAAAGTTTTTTGTGGAATTGTAAAATATTTTAAGAAGATTGTAATAATTTTAAGAAATTTTGACATTTTAATGTGCCTGATGGTATTTAAAAAAATTCCAGAAGATATTTTTGATTTTGAAAAGATTTCGTGATATTTAAAATGATTTTATGGAATTTTAAGAGATTCTAAGGAATTTTAAATATTCTCGTGGAATTTTAAAAAGTTTTACCAAATTTTAAGGGCATGTGCTAATTATCAAATATCTTTATAGGATTTCACCATATTTTTATGATTTTTTAAATATTTTGCAAAATTTTGACCAATTTCAAGAGGTTTCCAAAAATTTTAAGAGATTTTTACGAATTTTAAGTGATTGGAAGTGATTTCAAAGTTTATCGTGGAATTTTATAGGATTTAAAGAGATTTTTCTATTCTTAAAATTCGAAATTTCAACATATTTTATCGAGTTTCAACAGTTGTAAAGTGATGATGTTAGCGAAATTTTTGAAAAATTTCATTAGCCAGGGAAATTTGTCTGCAAGACAGGAAAATTTCAGGGAAGTAGAAAAAGAAAACCTTGTGGCCACCCTGATATATGAAAAAATATTTTTAATGAATTTTAAGGCATTTGACCTTTTCATATCAATTTCAAGAAATTTTTTATGAGTTTTAAAAGGTTCTCGAGGAATTTTGCGGATTTTGGATTTCATTAGGAATTTGAAGGGATTTCATGGAATTTAAGCGAATTTCGAATGAAATTAGAGGGAAGGAGAATTGAATCTTTGGCAAAAAGTGAAAGAAGAAACAAAAGGGTTGAAAGAAGAGGAAGAGAAGAACTTTGCGAGTGGAGAAGACAAGACACAAGCGAGCGAATAGTGAAGAAAAGGAGGTGGGGGTTGGGTGAGCGAGGGTGGTGGGGACCTAAGGGTTATGAGCAGGGATGGGTCAGGGTTTGGGGGAGGATAAGAAGGAGATTGTTGTGTTGGTGGTTGTGGTGGAGGAGTAGGAGGGAAAGAACCAGGCAGGAGAACCAGCCTCCGCAAGTACCCACGTGTTCAGTGTAGTAGCGCGTTATGACCCGGATGTTAGATTGCAGCTGCAGTTTCGCGAGAACGTGCCGACCCGGATGTCCCGCTCGACGTCGCTCAGCCATCCACCACTAATGTCCTCCTCCTGGCCACCGAAATATGTTCAATCGGTAAGTCTGTGAGCTAATTCTCAAGTTCATCTGCGACCCTTCGCTGACACTGACATCAGGATTTGTCCCTCCACGAGGATCAGAGAGTTTTCCGGTAGCGCGGGTGCATTTTTTGTATTTTTGTGAAAAATTTCATGTGATTGGTGGTAGTAGTCGATTTTTGGATATTTAAGATTTATGACTCTCAGGTGAGTAGAGTGCAGCTCGTGTGTTTGAAGCTGACGAGAATTTGGGTGCCATAGATAAGTTTTGTTGATATTTTGAAGCGTGAAGGAACTTAAATTTTATTGGAAACTGCTGAGGACCTGAATTAAAAGAATATATGTACAAGGGGGTGCCCCATGAAATCCTTTGTTTTTGAGTTTCTAAAACCTTAAGTGTGATATTTTTTTTCTTTTGGTGAGAAAAGATGCAGATGTATCCCTTAAATTTGTTTGATTAAGAAAAACAAATTTTAAGGTGGCTTTTAACATATGTTAAGTGGCGATTTTACGATAAAGTTGAAATTAAAGGTTTAAATTCATTCCTATTTTTTTTTTTTAATTATGATACATTCGAGAAATATTAATTACCTTGTTGAGAAAACCTTTTATAGTGACTTCTAAATATAATTTTTTCTTTTTAATCTAATAAAAATGGGGCATCATTTTCTCACTAATAGAAAGAAATTTCAGATTTAAGGTTTTAGAAAATCAAAAAAAAAAAGGATTTCATGAAGCATCTTAATGTACAATATAAAATAAATTTTCCTACAATGTTATTATTCTTCTTGAAAAATTGAAAAATATTGTTTTATTAGTTTCAATAGAAATTTATCAACAGACTGACATCATTCTTGTAGCGATTAGATCTGCAATATTCCATATTTTATTTGAGTCTTAAATTTAAAAAGATTGTATTGTGATTATTATTTGAAATAATGAATCCGAGTTTTGTAAAAATTGTTGAATGATTTGGCAGTGAGTAATGGTGTTAATTCAAATTTTGAAAACAAAATTTTTTTATCAGAATTCAATATAGAAAAAGCTTGTGAGAAATTTAGGTCTCATGGAATTTTCAGACTTTGAGTATGTTTATCATATCATATAATATTTTTAATCAATTTGAAGGGTTTAAGGACGTGTGATACTTTACCATAAGAGCAATTTAGTTTCCGCAACTTTACGTTCGCAATAATAAATATTTTTCACTAAAACTAGGCCATTTACCTCCAACTGTATTAAACGAAGGTTAAAGTTGCGGAAACTAAATTGCTCTTATGGTAAAGTATCACATGCCCTTAACACTTTTTTTTACTTAATTTTAAAGATTATCGTCGATTAACAATTTTAGCATAATATGTTCAGTCTAATATACGACGGTCACCCATCCGAATATAACAAAATCAATTGCTGCTTAACTTTGATCAAACGAGAAGCCTTAAACAATAAATAATAATACACTTCTTTGGTTGAAGAATAAACTATACCGTTTAAATTAATTTTCATTGTCAATATTTCATTTTTTTTTTTAAATTCAAATATAAGAATCCCAATTTCGGAATTTGTCCTAAGAGTAATGGCGTTAATTAAAATTTTGAATACAAAATTTCATTGGCAGAATTCAATATAGAAAAAGCTTGTGAGAATGTCTATAAACTTTCATCTATAAATAATGTATAGGTAAACATTGAGCGGTATTCATGAATTATTCATGAAGGGTCTATTCGCGTATATGTTGGCAGTGATCGTATCCCGTAACGAAAAGTCCTATGAAATCAAATTTAATCAAGACTTAACATTACATAATAATTATTGTCAGCTTAAGAATGAAGGCTGCTTAAAAACTTGGTAAATTTATCCGAGTGAGACCGAGCCAAGCGCTGCTTAACTTCGCTGATCGAATGCTGACAAGAGCCGATGCAGTTGATTTAAAAAATACATTAAAATATGAAAATATTGAACTATTTTTTGCAAATTAAATGATAAATTGACCCAGTATCATATCGAGTGATAATATTGACGTGTGCTTGAAGGATAGATGCGAGCAAGTCGACGAAAGGTGCGAGCAAATTACGAAGGGACCTGATAAACGCAGAAATCGCGAATCTACGTGATCTTCTTCCACTTCCGCCTTCAACGCGACAGAGGCTTTCTCAGCTCCAGCTTATGGCATTAGTTTGTGTCTTTTTGCGTAAAGCCAACTATTTCCAGCAAGGTAAGTCATTTCAATGTATTCAAGGAATTCTTTAGACAATTTAAAAGTTTAAGGGTTTTTAATAGATTTTAAAATATTTTAAGAGGTTTTAATAAATTTCAAGGAACTTTGAAACATTTAAAACCATTTCAAGACATTTTGAATGATTTTAAGTGATTCTAATGAATTTCAATGGATATCAAAGAGAGTTTAATAGAGTTTAAGGATTTTCATAGTAGTCCGGTTTTCTCTATTTAGTATTTTATACAAAATTCTGCTCTCGATGTTTCGAGGATTCTATAGAAGTCGCAAAAATATTTATATTGTTTTTGGACACGCAAACTTTCTTTTTGAAAATGAGGAAAAAATTGGGTCTCTTGAAATAATAATATAGACTTCAGGAGCATTGTTCTGGGATACATTGTGTCCTTCAGTCAAAAGGGGTGCACTGCTGTTAGAAAAATAATTCTTTTTCAAGTTACAATACTGCATCTGTTTTGTGTCTCTCTTATCTTTGCCTTTCTTTAAGACAAAAAATATCGTTACTTGTTGCCTAAGAACAATAGAAAGTACAATCTGCTTCAAAAGTAGCTCGGGGGTTCCATGTATCCACTGGAGAACGGTTGGTCACGAATCATCAGACGATTATGAGTTAGATTGACCCCTGCCGTTCCAAAAGTAAAATTCAGTCTTAAAAATCAATTTCTGTGTTTTATTATTTTATATTGTTACTTAAATTGGCTAAAAAGCGCAATTATTATATTTAAGCAAATCCCTATTGAAAAATTTCATGTACGGAATTATACTAAACTAAAAATAGAAAACCTTATGGGAATCTTTGTCGTAATTTGACTCTTGATCCCTATATAGGTATATATAGTTTCCCTTCTCTCAATTTTATTTTGAAACTTAAAATAGATGTATTTAACAATTCTGAAAACCACTGAAAAAAAATTGCGAGATGGGAAATCATATGAAAAAATATGTGGAAACTACATAAAATCCGGGTTAAAATATTGCGGCAAAGTTTTCCATATAATACTTTCATATATGTATAGTTTTCTATATATATATATATATATGATTTTCCAATAGGGATGTGTTTAAAGCAATGAAGAATGTATATCTAGATAATATCACAGAAATGAAAACAGTTTATTTTTTTCTTCGCAGTGTTGCAAGTTCTGGTTTCGAGTACTCCCCTATATGAAATATTTCACATCTATTTCTCACAATGGATAAAATGACGTTGAATTATTATAAGTACTCGCTATTTCACTCCAAGCTCCTTATCCTTAAACATCAATCCTATAAACCCACAAAGGTTTCGTAGTCTTATAATGAAAGTTGATGTAGAAAAATGTTTCTTCCAAAGAGCATCCATTTACAATGTTACAACACTTGAGAGCGAATTGGCGGTGTCGATTATCCTTGATTCAGACGAGTTCAATAGAACAACATGCGAACTACATATATTCAATTCGTAGTAAAATAAAATTAAAACGAATGAATTTTGTCTGGATTAAATAAAATTAAATAAGAAAAATAGAAATTTAGGTCCTAAAAGTTTTATTTTTAGTGCTTCGACAACTTAATGAGCATCAAAAATATAAAATACCAATTTTCGAGAATCTCGCGACAACTTGTATTCGTAATTCTTCTTGATGCCGATTATCTCGGTATTCTCGACAAATCTCGACTTTTCTCGAAATCGTCTCGAATCCACTTTTTATTTGACTGGCAATGCTAAATTTCTGGATAAAAAAAATCGCAGCCTTTTTGATTATCTTTATCGTTCGAACAATTAAATTTATCTCGAGATTCCAATAAATTTCAAAATGAATGTTTAAGATCATGTGTTACTTACCATATGAGTAAATTTAGATAAACCCGTTTTTTTTCTACAATTTTTACTTTTTCAGAAAAATAATAGTGGATGTCCACTATTATTTTTTTGAAAAAGTAAAAATTGTTGAAAAAAACGGGTTTATCTAAATTTGCTCATATGGTAAGTAATAACACATGTTCTTAAGGAAACGAAGCTTTCTCCCATAAATGTTAACATTGACTATCATTTAAAAAAGTGGAAAAAAATATCCTATGCTCCTTCGTGAATATGCTTACATCTATAAATTCTGATTCTAAAACACCTTCAGGAATGAAATATTAATATCTCTAATTCTATCTTCATATTATGAAAGGAAAAGGAAACTATTATTTTGATATTTTGTTTTTAATTTGATTACTTTGCGGGAATATGATAAAAAAAATGTATAATGATAGGAAATTTGGTATTGTTTGTATAAAGTGGGTATTGCGAGAGGATAGTTAGAGGGACTTATCTGGCAGTATAGGCTAATACGGGTTAGTATAATTGAACGTAGTAAGAGTACAGAGTATAGATGAGACAGACGTAAAGGTAAAGGCAAGAAGGTAAGAAAACCGCGGGCGCGTTCAAACTCCGCGGAGTCTAAGCGCGAGTTCCGGGTGATCCGCTGACCTCTCGGCCTCTGCAACAACACTCTCACGCTCCTGTAACCCATACTCCCCCTATGTCCCCACCATTCTCCCCCCTTTCTCTGTAGGGGACTATAGTATCTCCCATAGTGCCCTCCTACTGCGATGCAAAACCCAAGCGCCAGCGGAGCATGCATTCTTCGAGAAAAGTTCCCTGGCGCCGACCTAGCTTCCACCGGCGAAAATTCAAATTCAAATTTCCTATGACATTTCTTCCATAAATACTTTCAACAAAACAATTCAATGGAATTTTTAGTTATTTTCAATATAAATTTCAAGAAATCCGAGTTTTTTCGGACTTTTAGAAATTCCAAGGGCTATTGCAACGATTATTTTTAATTTCAGACAAAATTCTCTGCGCGTTGTTAGGAAAATGAGATGTCTTGCCAAAAATGACCTGATCTACTGATATTTGATTTTGTGTCTTACTTCGCTGGGTTTTTCCTATAATACTGTCGTTATTTTTATTGGATTACTTTCAGTAGAAAAGGAATCTACGGGACAGACGTGAAGAATATTTCTTTATTTAATAGTCTTTCTATACTGGAGAATAATTATTCCGGATGGCGACATGTCAGGGATGTCAAGAAAGAAAAAAAACTTGGGAAATGTTAAACGATTTTAAGAGGTTTCTAGGAATTAAAATGGATTACAATATATTTGTATAATATTTAAAATAAGATGTATTATTTATATAAAATTTAGTGTAATTTTTAAGGACTTCATGAAATTAATGAACCAATATTCTACAAAATAGAAAATATTCTACTTGAAAAACGAGATGTCTCGCCGAAACGACTTTTTCTACTGAAACTTAAATTCTTATGTCTGTTTTTCTAATATGAAAACTATATATTTTAATGGGAATTTGAGGATAGTATTCTGCAAAAAATGAATTCATATAATGATTTGTGAAGCTTCATACCTCACCTAAGTTTCTATAATAAATTGTAAATTAGAGAAAAATTGGGTCAAGAGATTTGCATAATTGAAGTAATAGTTCAAAATTTTATTCGTTCAAAATTTTATATTTTTATGTTGCAGCCCTGAAAAGCAGTCCCGCAGATTCTTCAAATATCCCGACACCTAACATAGGATTTTCCAAAGTACGTCTTAAATAATATCTACGTACGTACGTCCTCAATAATTAAAACAAATTTTTAAAATAAAGTTTTTGTAATTTTAATAAAAAACGTTGCATTGATTTAACTAAATATTGAAAATTTGTCTCTTCGAATACTTTAAAAAGTTTTGCTCGAAGCTTCCGTTAGACTGTACTTAAATTCAACAGTAAAAGACATCTGATAAACAATATCTGCATTTTCCAGGCCATGTCTGGTTTTATTATGATGATGACGCAACAGGGCAAGCTACTGTACATATCTGAAAACGCTGCGGAATATCTTGGGCACTCTATGGTAAAAAAAAACGTAAAGGATATTTTATACTTACGTTTATTACTTGATTATTTATTTATCTATACAACCTCTTTTATTCATGGATAAAATATATCTCATTCTTGATTATATACGTCTTTAATTTGATTGCACACATTATTCAAATAAAATCAATGAAATTAAATAAATAGAACATTTTTTACCATAATAATTACAGTGCAAAAATCTGTTTTCTTTAAGGAGGACCTTTTGATTCATGGAGACAGCGTGTACGACGTGATCGACAAACAAGATCATATGACCGTGCAAAATCAACTGGCACGAAACAGTCCAACGGCCGATGACAAAAGACTCTTTCTTTGTCGGATTAATGTGTCTCGAAATTCTCGCCGGCAACTTCGATTCGGAGATCAGAAGGTTTGGAAAAATATAATAGATCATTTCTTTTTGAAAGCAAGAAGAGAGGTTTAGAAAGTCGACTGTATCGAATAAAGGATTTTAAATATGAGACTATAATTTGAGAATCACAAATCAGAAGAAGAATTCTAAAAAAAAAAAAAAAAAAAAAATCTGTGCATGAGTCTAGATTGAAAAGGGAAAATTCGCTTTTATGTCAAGACACCTTGTATATTGCGGGAAGAAAGGAGTTTTTCTGCTTCGAAGGAATGTGGTAACCGCTACATTGCTTCGGCGACGAATTACGCGTAAATAAGCAGGCAGGTGGGATTGCTAATCTTCCACGTTCTGGTTGGAAAAAGTAAAAGCTTCGCACTGTCATGTCTGAATCCATTATGCATTATAATGCATTCATGCTCGTTTCATTCACATCCACGCATTTTCGTTGAATTCTATTCAAATGTGGCTAATCCTTCATGAAGAATTATTTATTCACAGCGCAGATGAATTTATACTATTATTATTATTATTATTATTATTATTATTATTATTATTATTATTAGTGATAATAACTTAATTACTAAATAGAATTGTTGTTTATTGTTATTTAATATTTTAAAACATTTGCTTTGACTGAAATGTTTGTTTATTAATTTTTTTGATTATGAAATTATGTTTCAGGTTGTTCTAGTGGAGGGTCATTATTTGCCATTTGTGCCACTTTGTAATCGTAATGAATCAGTGTTCCTCGCTTCATGCACACCAGTGGTCCTCCCAGAGACGAGAGAAAGTGTCGTGCAGGGTGCCACTAATATTTTTACCACCATTCATTCAATGGACATGAAATACCTTCATATCGATAAAACGTAAGATTTATAACTTACTCTTGTTTGAAAGTTTCAGGTTTTAATTTATAAAGCTAGAACTTTCAAAAGAGCGTCTTTTCACATAAAATTTGGACTTCACCTTAATGTCAAAAAATCCTCAGAAAAACGTACAGTAAGATTCATGTATGCCTTCCCCCCCAAACATGTCAAGCCAACCCTGGTTTCCATAAGATTCAAATGGAAACCAGGGTTGGGTTGACACGCCCACGAAGGAAGGCATACATGAATCATACTGTACATTAATGCTTTAACTTTAATTATAGACATTTTCATTTTGATATCTCAAGAAATTTAGAAGTAAGATTACCGAGAAAAAAGTTTGTAAGGTAGAGATAGCAAAAACAGAAAATGGAATGTCCAACCAAAAACTACATAATCTACTTAAATTTAAGTTAGTGTCTGGCCCTAATGGGTTTTACCTACTGAGAATTTTTTTTATACATAAAGGGATGTTTAATATTTCTCTTCTTTCAAAACTTTTGATCAAAATTCTTCTTTTAAATTTGTCTTCAAAAATTTTGTTCCACATTGCACCACATTTTTTTTTTATTTCTCTTCATAATAAGAGTAGGGGGGAAGAATCCCCCCTAGCATTATTATATAAAAATGAAAGATTTAAAAAAAAAACCGTATAATATTTAACTATTATTTTGGAAGTATGTGTAATAATGTAAAAAAAGAAAAATGAGTACGGTACGCGGTATTCCCAAGCGGTCACCCATCCAAGTACTAACCTCGCTGAACTTTGCTTAACTTCACCGAGAAAAATATTTTCTTCGTTTAAGAGGAAAATTCCTTTTACCGAATCCTCTCAAAAATGAGCATCTCTTTATTTGAGAGGAATCTTTTCTAGAAGAGAATAATCTTCTAAAATTAAGAAGAATACTTTATATACCATATTGTAGAGGAGAAATTGCATCAGAATAAGAGAGGAATCCTCTTAAACGAAGAAAATATTTTTCTCGGTGTTAAGTGATCGGACGAGAACTTTTTTGTAACAGGATTTTTATTAGACTCAATTAAATAGTTCAAAGGATATTTACATATATATAACGATTT
Organism: Synergus itoensis; assembly: GCA_904066005.1. Lineage (NCBI taxonomy): Eukaryota > Metazoa > Arthropoda > Insecta > Hymenoptera > Cynipidae > Synergus > Synergus itoensis. Next base: position 19,433 of record CAJFCP010026120.1, read on the forward strand.
GCACATTTCTTTAAATTCTTATGATACGTAGCACCTGCTAATAAATATAGCTTAATCTACTAATGTTTTTTATATCACACGTTGATGTTTTACACTATTGTTGTATTACAATTCTTTTTTCAGTCTTGAAAGTAAATACTAGACAATAATTACTAAATTGTGTAGGAAAATACTGATTGAAAAAACCTACATACATTTACGCTAGCAATTTCATTAGCGTTAATTGTTAAGAAATTATCCAATAGGCACTTTGTCTTGGACGAGAACTAGTGTTTTCAAAGTGGTATGGTCGTACCCGAAGTTTTTTATTATTGGTATCGTACTGTAAATGTTATCAATTATTTAATTTAATAAGCACAATATCTTATCTTATATAAACTGAAAATATTTATTAACGAAAGGAGAAAATTATTGAAATTACATGACAGATATTGGATTAAATTTATAGTAAATAGTTGACGATTTAAATAAGGAAAAATCTTGGGTACGACCATACCACTTTGAAAACACAAGTTCTTTTCCAAGTGCCTATTGGATAATTTCTTAACAATTAACGCTAATGAAATTGCTAGCGTAAATGTATGTAGGTTTTTTCAATCTGAATTTTCCTACACAATTTAATAATTATTGTTTAGTATCTACTTTCAAGACTGAAAAAAGATTTGTAATACCGCAATAGTGTAAAACATGAACGTGTGATATAAAAAAAATTAGTAAATTAAATTAATTATTAGTAAATTAAGCTGTATTTATTAGCAGGTGCTACGTATCATAAGAATTTAAAGAAATGTGCAAATCGTTATATATCTTGTAAATATCCTTTGTACTATTTAGTTGAGTCTAATAAAAATTCTGTTATACAAAAAAAAAAGTTCTCGTCCGATCACTTAAGTTAAGCAAAGTTGGGCGCGGTTAGTACTTTCATGGGTGACAGCTTGGGATTACCGCGTGCCGTACTCATTTTTCTTTTTTTTACATTATTATTATTATCATTGTTACAAATACTTCAAAAATAATTGTCTAATATACATTTTTTAACGATATTTTATACTTATATTTTCGGTGTATTTAAATTTCATTAATGAACATTTTCGATAATATTATTTTTGTTCTGGAATTAATTTTTTCCGTACTTTTTCTCATTCGGGATTTTGGTTTTTCATCAAAAAGTTGTTGTGCCCTATTTTATAAGATTTAAAAGTATAATTGTATAAAAAAATGAGATGTCTTGCCGAAAACACCTTTTCTACTGAAACTGAATTTCTCGCCTGGCTCAAACTGAACTTTTCTACTGTGTAAATTTTAATTCCATATCTGTTCGTTCCCCTTAGTACGTATCTGCGCTGAAAATTTTATTTTTAATATCTATTAGAGATTAGAGATAAGTGCAAGCTTTTAGTATTATATTTAAACTCGCCTTTTCGGGGGCCGCTACGCGGCCCCCTCAATGCTCGTGGCAGATTTGCTTCTGCTGTTTACCTTGCAAAGGTCTTTGAAACCATTTTGTTTCTTCTTTCTCATTGAGAAAGATTTATATTTTTAACAAAATCGATTTTCTATAAACATCTTTTTTTTTTGATAAATTTCAATAATAATATTTTATATATTTTTATTCAGCCAATCTCATTTAAAATTTGAAATTGATGATATATAATTACTATATATAATCAACTAAACCATAACAAAAGTACAAAAATGTGGTTTTAGGGTCAATTTTTACATTCTCATCAGAGAGAATGTATTATATTTGTGTAAAACTTGACCCCCCCCATTTTTTGTTAAATCTTCACGTTTTGTGACCCCCTGAACCCGAAAAACATGGTTTTACCAATGTGTCTTTCTGTTTGTGTGTGTGTGTGTGTGTGTGTGT
>CAJFCP010026120.1:32325-60329 GCA_904066005.1 Synergus itoensis
CAAATTTTACACAAATCTAATACCTTCTCTGATGAGAATGTAAAAATTATGTCGGAAAAACGAGGCTTTGAAAGTCAATAGAACAGTGAAAGTTTTCGAAATTGCTGTAAATGCATCTTTTAATATATTATACAAGTTTTTATCTTTTGTCAGTGTGTTAAAACCGTGTTCAAACAGGTTTTCATCCTGGTATAAAATGAAAAAAGAGAAAAATCAATGGGTTCAGAATGAAATATGAGAGAAGCTGGTCTGTAGAGAAATAGTGTACATTGTGATGACAATAAAGTGCGCACTATATCTCTTCCATGGAACACTGAACTTATATTATAGCCACGCTTGGATAGCTTCGTAAATGCTTGATCGATGGCATCTCTCTAGAAAAAAAAAAATATGTTTTTCTTCCTTTTAACGTCGTCTCGTCTAGACACTCACTCTTGCTTAAAATGAGTTGTTGCATCCACTTCAGAAAAACTACAATCCTGCAAAATGTATCACAATTTTCTCTCACAATTTTATTTATAATATTTCTGTTAAACCCATAACAGTTTTTTTAAATGCTTGATTTTTTACTAAGATAGTTTTACTTTTCCAGAGATAAAATGCAGGTACTTGGGATCATTTATAAACCGAGGATCTTGCCTCTGCTTTTACAGCCTCTTAGCACCTCACCATGCATTTGACCCCTTTTAACTCTTTCAGCCCCATTTCTTTCTCGTACTTGCTCACGTAACTTCTCTCGATAGCCTTTTTAATTCTTTTTCCCTTTTTCATTTTCTCTCACCTTTAATCTATTTTCATTCCTCTCCCATTTTCTCGTCGTTTCGTCCTTAGAAAAATTTTTCCAAGAATGTTATTTATAATATATTTAATGCATATATACATATTTTTTTAAAAACTGTGAAAAATAATTGGTTGTTCTATTGTGTCTGACCAAGACGTCCTTGCCCTGGAGTAATAGTTAAATCCTTTATCTGAAAAGATTAAATGAGAATTGAATAAATAAAACAAATACACTTTTTTTTTTCTAAAAATCAAATGTCTCAAAACACTGTAACAAAAAATTATATTTACTTGGACATGTTGAGGAGTTGACAAGGCAAATATCACACCATCATCTGCAATATCTTCGATTTCAACATACGCATATATGCTTTTGAAGAGTTTCTTTTTTAATCAATTCAGTTTTTACTAGCCCAGGATGCACGCACTGTAAAAAATGTTTAAATATTGCAATGTAATATTTCATAGGAATGAAATAAGGATTTAAAAAAGTAATTCAATCTAAAAGATTTACCGTTATTTTTATCGTCGTTTGAAGATGTTCTAACTCTAATTCAATAACTTTTGTCATAGATGTTAAAGCAAACTTGCTCGGAGTATACATGTTCACAAATAGCGGGCTTTGTTTGTGGGTAGTTTTTTTCCTAATATAATGAAAAATAAAAATTAATTTCAAGATAAATTATAATGTCTAAAATTTTATAAATTTATGGTTTTATGCATTTATGGAATTCACCTGCTAATGTTAATAATATGCCCCAGGGGCGGATCAAGACAAGGGCTTTGGGGGGGGCCACGAAATAATTACCCTTCCCCCTCCACCAAGTTTTTGTATTTATAAGCTGCGTGAAAATTTCAAATCTGGGCTTTTTGGGGGGGGGGCAAGAAGCCATGCCCCCCCCTGGATCCGCCCATGATATGCCCAGCTATATCATTCTACTTGATGATCTTTACTGCCTCCCTAATACAAGCAGCTAGTACGATTACATTTAAATTCATTATTCTTTTGTAAGATTCCGTTGAGCTTTCTAAATGAATGAAAAACAACTGATTTTTTAGACTTCTGATTGAAGGCGGATAAAAAATTATTTAAATTAAAAAAAATTCTTTTACCGGTTATTAATCCGAGGGAATTTGTCCCTGCATTATTTATATAAATATATCGACACCTCCTAGTTGTTTTTCCGTCCACTCGAAAGCTTTTAAAATATCCTCTTCATTGGAAAGATCACATTAGATCGGAAAAAAGTCTCCCTTTTCATTTTTCATTTCATTTTTGAATGTTTCCATTTTTTCTAATCTTCGGGCTAAACCTACAACCTTGATTCCATTTTTAATCAAGGCTTTAGCTTTACAAATACCTTTGCCAATTCCAGCACTTGCTTCTGTCACTATTGCCACTTTATTTTCCCAGCGATCCATTTTTTACAAAAATTTTAAATGGCGAATAAAAAACTGGACTTTAAAGTCTGGCTTGAATCAAAGATACTGGCAAAATACTAAATTTCGAAACTTAATTATCTATAGAGATTTTTTCGAGTTGTGATAATAAAGTTGCTGCGTCATAGTAATCGTCATTGCTATTTTTAATTCAAGTTCCAAGTATTAAATCAGCAATCATGAAATTTCTCTCTTAAAGTCTTTAAAAAAAATAATGCGTTATCGTTAATTTTTTTAAAAAGTAACTTTTTCGGTAATGCGTTACTGCAAAACACTGCAAATTGTTAGTTTGAACATTTTTAAACCCCTTTCGTTAAATTAAGCCAAGAATGACAAAAAGAAAAGTGAAATTAAAAACAGACTTCCACTTGCCCTTAATCTTCTTTTAAAAGCTAGAGGAGCATTTTTCCTGATGCTTGAGATACTCTGATGAAATGAATGCGGGAATAGAGAAAAGCGAGTTGAGACAAAAAGAAGTTAAAACACAGAAAGAAAGGGTGAATTAAGTGCAGCATGTAAATATAATGAATGGGGTCGGAAGTACTGGAACGACCCTCAGCGATTCAAGAGTTAGAAAAGGAAAAGACAAGAGATCCCTAAATTTTTTAACTCGCCTTATGATATATTTTTTCCTCTTCTACAAAAACAATGTTTCCTATTTCTTTAGTTCAGAAATTCTAATAAAACCAATAACACAAAACTGCAAAAAAAAAAAATAGCTACATTATTTTATGGAAAAGGAGATTCTTGTTTTATTTTCAATCTTTCCTATCTCAGTTCCTTCCTTCAACTTCACTCTCTGAATTTTTAATAGACTGCAAGCTTGCCAAATGACGTAGAAAGAGCACTACTTAAACCTTGAGGCTTGGGTCGAAACAATAGAGTATGCTAATTAAGAAAAAATTGAGCTTTTAAATATTTGAGTGCTTTGATAAAATTAGAAGTTGAATAACTATTTTGTTATTTCTTTTTTGGGAGGGTTGAAAGCTGAATAAAAAAGTGAATAAAAAGATCATTTTAAGATAGATTTCATTTATTTTCTTTCGATTTTGTTGAAAATTGGACTAACCTCGATTTCACAGCAAGGCTTTCAATTCGAAAATTGCGGGTAGATCAGATAGGGAACTTAAACTTGCAGTATACACAACGAGCATGAAAAGACAGAATCTTTCGTTTGTAAAATCCTTTTTTTTTTTTACACGTTTTTCACTCATCTTAGAGACGTATTTACAGACATTAAACACCTTCAGGCTCATTCTCAAAATCCTCAATATTCCAAAAGCAAGAAGTGAACACTTTATTTACACAAAACGTTTCATCAGTGAGTATTTAAATTTAAATTCTGAAATTGATTCTTAACAAACAATCTCTCCATTTAACAACTAATTCTTGAGAATGCATTTGTTTTTCAAAATACGAGTTAAACAATGTGTAAAAAAATATATCGTGCTGTAAATACGTCTCGGCCATTATATAAGCTGGACTCATTTGAAGAGACGTTTCTCATTTTAACGAAAACTTGCCATCGTCGATTACCATTGAGACAGTTTCAGTGAAATACTTGAGAGAAGTATAGGCATACTCTGTTTAGCGCCTATCGTAAAGTGAAATGCAAATAACGATCGGAGAGGTCATCGGAGAAAAGCGGACAATGGTCAGAGAAAGCGGGCCTCAAACTTTGTGGCTGACAGGCCATATGTAGTTCGAATGGACCGGAAACTTTGAAGCCCATCGATCTCGAAAATGTACCTTCAATTGCGGCCAAATTCATAAGGAAGAGTAGATTTATATATTTGAACACTGGTCACTCCCTCTCCCTTACTTCCTTGTAAACGCACTTGACCGAAAACGATTTTTTCACTCTCTGGAATTCTATTTACAAAATTAACACGAGTCTGATCAATCAAGAAAAAATCATTCGAGCTGTTTATCGTATTTAAATTTTGATGTAGATATAAATTCAATTGAGTTAATTTTATTCATCTTTTTTTTTTGAAATTCACTTAAACTGTGTTGATATGAGTTAAATTAGTTCAGTGAAAATTAATTAATTAGAATTAAATTCATCGTATAACTCATGAAAATGAATTTTGATCCATAATTTTCTGGTGGAAAGTAGTTTTATACAACCCAATAAATGATATTACATGAAAATTATTTCAACCCCCAACATTTGGAATTTATTCTCCTTCATCCCTTAAAATTAAATATTCGTCGGGTCAAAATTTTATCGTTGAAAATAAGTCTTCTTAATGTCAAATGACACCCAAAGAAGTTTCATCCCTCCAACTCATTTTGAACTAACCCCATGATCACCAAAAACTTTTTAGCTTAATGTGTGATGTGGGTGTGAATTCCAAATGAGCTAGAGGGATGAAACTTTTTAGAATTTTTTTAGCAATGATAAGACTTATTATGAACAAAATAAAATTTTTACCCCAGGAAGTAGGGAATTTTTAGTGGATTTTTTGAGATCTAAGGGATGACATGGGGTAAGTTCCAAATAATCTAAGGAGATGAAAGTTTTCGGGGTATCTTTTAACATTGTAAAGACTTATTAGTTGTATACAACTAATTTTCACCAGAAAATTTTTCAATACTAAGAAGCTTTTCAATATAAAAGAATATTTCTGATATTTCCAAATTCTAGATTTCTCAAATTCAAAATTTTTTATCTCTCGCCACTTATTTCTAGATTTTCGTCTACAATCTTTGTATAATTTTAAAAATTGTTGATTTCAGACTCTCTAAAAAATTCGCCCCGATAAGTCCGCTATTTCTCCGGCTCTCGCAGTGTCAATGAATAATATATCCGTAAAAACAGTTTTTTTTTTGTGTATAATATACGTATGTTTCTAACAATTAATGCCACTCAGCTCTAATCAATTCTCGCTGTGCTCCAGGGCTCAACAATATTACTTGAGTGTCACCCGTTTTGTTTTTTTCGTATTTTTTTTTCTCGACGACTTTATAATCTTTGAAAGCCTTTTTCGTCTTCCTCCCCGTATTTCAATAACATTCTCTATACTACTTATCATGCTACACATTCATTGCTCATTTTTTGTGGATACCTTACTTGCAAGTTTTTAAATTTTTCGTTAATATAAAACACGTATATAAACATAGACTGAGTACATCGGTGTTTACAATATTATACTACCTTTTAAAAAAAGTCGCACGTGACATACGTTGCCTCGTATACGTGTGTGCGAAGTTGTTCGTGCTTTATGTGTACAGAAAGAAGGATGCCAAAAATTTCTCATTTTATTATAATATCAGAAATCGCTGTCTCTTGAAACAGAAATTTTTTTACATTAACATTTCAAGAAACAAGTCAAATGATTGTAAATTACTTGAAATTCAAGAAAACAATTCTCAAACAGCAACAAATTATAATAATCCTTTCCAGATTTCTCGCTCTTGATTGTCTTTGCGAATTAATTTCGATGACATGTTCTACAAAATTGTTAAAACTGTAAAGTAAAAATAGCTATTATAAAAGTATAAATGCGAAAAAAGAAAATGTTTCGAAATGTCTTTCCAGCAGACATAGATTCTCTATAAAAAAAATGGTCCAGCATCCCTAATTTTTAGCATCCTCGATTATGTCTTCGTTTCCCGTTGTGCGTGGAGAGACATGAAACCCTTGTAAGAAAAAAAAAAAAAAATAAAAATAAGTGCTTCTTTTGAAATTAAAAGTGAGAGGTTTCCTCAAATTTCCATTAATCTTGAAGAAAATTTCAATCGACAAAATAAGTTGACAAGAAGAGTATTCTCGGCCCAATATTTCGTATTATATATACAAAATAAAATTCCTGAAAAAAATCTATTTTTTTCCTACAAGGGGGGTATATGTGTTTTTTGTGTGTCCATCTCTAAAAATGATTTTGTCAATTTAAATTCGCAGAGTGAATGAAAAGTGACAAAAACAATTTTAAAATTCGAACTCGTATTTGCTTGCAAAATATTTGCTTGACCGCACGATTGGCACAATTAAAATTCACGAATTCCCGAATTCCGCCTAGAAAATCATTGAGCCAATCGCATTATTGTTTTAGAATACCCGTGAAATGATGTAATAAAAATGCGACTTACGAGATTGTTATAATGATACAATATATTACAATAAACAATTACAAGTATTCCCAGGCAGAATTCAGCGAGACGAACATTCGCCATTTTTTCTTCACCGGCCACCAATCGCTAATCTATGAAACAAGCTCGATGCTTGATCTATTTATATTTCTTTGGTTTCGCTTTTGTCGTAAAACTGGAAATCTCTACGTTCTATTTTTTTCGTCAATATCTTTTAAAGCTTTGTTTGGCACGTAATATTAGAATGTCATTCAGTACGGAAGCATTCGATTCTCTGCATCTTGTTATTTATTTTTTTTTTTTTCTTTTCATCAACTTCCCACCTTTCACTTATTTCTTCCTCCCACGCTATAAACCTATAGAACATTCATTTACGATTTCTTATATCACTGGCTACGTCTTAAAATTAGAAAAATGTCCTCCACGACGTGTTCTTACCTCGTATCTTGAAATACTCGCGACTCGAATCACTTCCTCTTTAGTTTTATTAGGAATTTTAGTTTTTCTTCCAAGTATATATTTTGTGCGACTTTTGGTACCTCTCTCCTCTTAAAATTCATTGCTAATACGAAAAGTAAGAATTGCGGGAAAACAGCAAGTGGAAAGGATCAACATTTCCTTGGTATCACTTGAAATTAAAAGAATTCTACTTCCGGCTCATCGCATTTTGATTAAAAATTAGCCAGCCAGATTTTTATATCAATCAATCGATCCACAACTGCTTTTCTTATTCAGTACAAATAAATTTTATTGCATCTGTTGAAGTAAAATTATGTTTCTCAATCTCTTCTTGAACTTCGTGGGACATTTTTTTGCCTAAAAACTAAAATGCTGAATATATGTAAAAATATACGGGAAAAATAATTCCCTAAAATTCACGAATAAAAATAATATTACCGTAAATGTTTATTAATGGAATTTAAATATGTTACAAATGTTTTTTAACGAAGGTAGAAAATTACCGAAATTTCAAATTCACGAAAGTTCAATTTCCCGAAAATATAAAATACCGAAATTTTCAAATTCGGATAGGTATTTAATATTTTTGGGAGACGGAAATTTCGGAAATTTGTAATAATTTTAAAAGTGATTTATTTTTAAATAATTTTCTACCTACGTCAGTAAACATTTTTCCTGCATTTAAATTTCGTTAATAAATAATTTTCGTTCATACTATTATTATTCGGAAATTTGATTTTTCAGAAATCAGAATTTTCGGACATTATTTTTTCTGTATTTTTTCGCATTCGGTATTTTATTTTTCCAGCAAAAAGATTTCACAACTTAATTCCACCATCGTTAATGCAATAATTCTCAAATAATTCGTCCTTCCTTAATACGTAAAATAATGCCCAATCCTTTGAGCAAGAGTCCCTATCGTTCTAAAATAATGCCCACACCCAAAAAGGGTTCATTTCTAAAATCTCCTTTCCACTTTTTCATCCCGCAGACTCGAGGAGGCACAAATACAATGTCTTTACACCCTCTCGCGATCACTATGTATATCCTCACGAGAAAAGGCATGAATAAAATTCACGCTCAAACGCGCAATTCAACGATTAAGGCTCAAAATTCGTAGCAGCCTTTCATCGAGGAAGCTGTGATCCGGAAATTTAATTGGAGACCACAAGGAGCAAGTCAAGCTTCAATATCCCATACAAGAATTTAACTACTGCAGTCAGTGTACCATGATTTTACCAGCATTGCTCCAGGAGTGTTCCAATTTCTAAATAAATTCATTTCTTTTCTTTATTTTTCTTTAATATCCTCTGTTGACTGCAGTCCTGTTTCTACTATGCCACTTGCACGTGAGAATCCTCACGTAGGTCCTCCTAAAGTTCGCATTACACAAGGCGTAACACACAGGGTTCACTGTACTGTTAATGTAACAAAGATAATAGCATAAATCCCAAATTTCTTTGGGAATACAGTCCGTGCAGGCTGCGAGGGGTTTTAAAAGGACCAGAATGTTGTACGGGGTCCAGGTGATGATGAAGGCAAGGAGAATAGCAGAGAGGGTTTTGGCTGCCTTTTTGTCAGCTTTCTTCTCCTGTGTTTTCTTCTTTTTCTTGACTGGAGGTTTACTGAGGATAGCCTTGCTACCGGAAGTGAGAGCTTTCGGAATAGACTTCGCGTTCAACGGTATCCTTATGTCCGGAATGTGAGATGGTCGCCTGATGATGGACGAAGGACTCGCAAGTGATGGTCCCAGACTTCTTTCCTGACCACTCTCCACTGCATTGTTAACACTGAAGGTGGTGATCACCTCGTCGTGATACATTTTTATGCTCGGACCTTCATTCCCGTATTTCGCTGCTTCCTCCTTCGTTGGCAGTCTGATCAGTATTGTGTAAACCTACAATCAGAAAATAGGATCTCATCAATATCTCTTCATGATTTAATTAATTATACTAACAAGTATATGATTTCTCGTTTTGTACTAGCTCCTTTTGCTTAAAAGATTTAGAGGATTCTAAACAATTGTAAATCAAAGGATTTATAGAAGATTTTCACCGATTTCAAAATTATGTATAATAAATTCAGAATTTATAATTTTTGAAATATTAAAAGTTTTGTAATTCCTGGACTATATTCAGAAATCCCAATAAGTTTCACAAAACTCTTTAAAACTCCTTTAACATCCTTGAAAAAAATATATTGGAGATCTTTTAAATTTTGTAAAATCACTTCTGATATTTCTGGATTTTTTTTCAAATTCCTCAAAATTCTTAAAAATACTTAAAATTCTATGAAATCTTATGAAATTCCTTTATAATACAAAATTACTTGAAAATCTAATAACTCATTTGAATTCTGCGGAAATTCCTTAACAAAATCTTTAAAATCACTTAAAATCTCTTAAATTCTTAAAAAAAAAATATCTGCAACTCTTATTTTAAATATTTGGAAATCTCTTGACAATTCTTTTACTCCTTGGAATTCTTTTAAAATCTTTTGAAAGTCTTTAAAAAATTACTTGAAATTTTTTTAAATTGAGGAGAAATAGATGAAATGATTTTAGCATGATAATGTATAATACGACAGTCTCACCTATCCGAGTATAACTGAGTCAAGCGCTGCTTAACTTTAGTGATCGAAGGGTATTTTTTTTTTAATTTTACTGTTACTCACGTTTCTCTTAACTTGATCCCAGATTATTCCTCATTTTATTTACCTACGTCCTACATTTTATACGTTTCACATCTTCATTCTACGTAATTTATCTTCTACCGTATATTATCTCTCTCAGTCTTATACCAGTCACTGTCCCTGTCCTGAATTTCAAGAAAAATACGGTCTAAAGTTAAAACCCTTTCTGAATTGGAACACAAAAGGGATTGGAAGATATAAGTGTATATTAGGGTGATTCAAAAAGAAATAAAGTTTCTTTGATTTGCATGTCGGGACACCCTCTAAAAAGCTTACTTTTGGTAAACTAAAACAACTATAAATTTTTCTCAAATTTCAATAACGTTCGCAAATATTTTGCTTCAAGTTGACGAAATATTTTCAATTATAATTTTACTAAATGGAAACTTGCTAGGGGGTGTCGTAAAAGATCAAAGCAAATTTAATTTTTTTGAACTATCGACATCCCCTTCTAATCCTTTTATCTTGGAAATTAAGAATGATTCAAAAATCTTCTATACTGTCGTTGAAAAATAAAAAATAATCGAGAAAATGAAATAAGTTCAGAAGCTAAAGTGCAGAATTTGGAGGACGTCCGGCTGTTATGAAGACATGCTTCAATGGCACATCCCCTTGTCATATCTCTAACACTATCAATCAAGTGAAGCAGTCTCTGTCAGGGGTGAAATTCATCTAAAAGATTATCACCCCAATGACTAACTGTCTGCTTTTTATAATATTACTATATGAATTGTGAACACATACATAAGATCAAGATTGACTGTGTTTACAAATTAAAGCAGAAAGTAGGTTAATAGGGCATAAATATCAAACGGAAACCTTTGCAAAGTTTTCCATGATATGGTTATAGTCGATAACTATCTTTCAGCTTCTTTGTTTACTCCTTTTAGTCTAATCAAAACAAAATTTTGAAAGTGAAAAGCACTAAAGTTTGTGAATAGCATGTTCTTTAATCAAAAATCTTTAGATTGAATGTACACGGAAATCAATCATAGAAAAAATAGTAAAATATGGTACAGCAACTACTAATTGTGAAAATTATATAGCAGTTTTTTTCGTGTAACATATATTTTGAATGTTATCACTTTCATTCTTCTTCCACTTTTATCTCACAAATATCACCTGTAAATTTGCAATAGTGACAAATTGAGATGAAAAGTAAATTTTAGGAAAATGAAAAATTGCCTTACATCGTTCCCAGAGGTTCGAGAAGATGTCTTGTATTCTGCGTGCTCGACAGCATTGGCTTGAATGACACTGAGAGAGGGGCAACGAGAATCTGACGTCGGTAATGGCGTCTCTGCGGTAATGGGTGTAAGAGTTTCTTCGTAGCCAGCTTTACTGCTTTCCGGTCCACCAATGTCATCCTCATCATCCTCATCTTCTCTGCCACTGTGCCACCACGCGATACACCACATCTTCAACCACGTCCACGAGAGTGGCCTGTGTTTCTGTAAATTATAAGAGAATTTTCCCTTTGATTAAATTAATTATTTAATTTTTATTAAATTATTAAGCAGTTTTATGCTGATTTTACACTATTTTAAAAACTTCCACATAAATTTTTCAATACTTGATGTGTTTTAACCCTTTAACGGCCAGTGGGACACATACGTGGGACGTATGTGTCCCACTGGCCGTTAAAGGGTTAAAAATAGAATTTCTAAATGTCAAGGTTTTTTCCCCTCTTCTTTCATTTCATTATTTTATTTTGCTACTGATGTAAGTAATGAAGAAAAAAGTAGTTGCATCAAGTAAATATTACGTATACATAAATTAGTATTATAACATAATGCTACAAAAGAAAATTGAAAGAACTTTTTGAGTGACCTAACTTAGGTTATATATCTGATTAAAGACAACACAAAACCATGTTTAATAATTTTCCATTACGTTCATATTTCTAATTTGCGATGTTGAAAAGCCGTTATTTGGGAAGAATTAATTTCTAAAATATTAAAATTCGTATTTTTTTCTAAATTTTTTAAGGTACATATTCATAATCTGCTTTAAAATTTTTATGGTCATAAAGAATTTTGTGACTAGAAGTTGTATATTATTGCGTATTAAAATTATTTATCTAAAATATATAAATTCTAAAGTTTACGATAGTGTTTAGAAATTCTGCAAGATTTTTTTCTTAAGTAAATAATTTTACGATACTGTCCTGATGATCTTGCTCGAAATGTCGAAGAATCTCTATCATAAACTACCCCCCCCCCCCCACTGTCAAGCCTCTATCAATATTTTTTATTGACAGTCTAGATAATATATCGATCACGCTCGAATGCCAGATAATATTTTAATATTTTACCTCTTCTCTGTGTGTGATGCATGACGTAGAATTTTGTACAGTAACCTGTGATGTGTAACACACGACTTATAATAACAGAAATAGATTAGGCGCATAATAAGTAAAATAAACAGTAAAATTGTTTTATAACTGATGAAAAAAAACGTGACTTGCCTAGGACCTATCTGTACTCTGGTTAGTATATGTTATAAAGCAATGAATTTTCCCAAAAATTTATCAGTCGTCATAAGTTGTTAAAATAACAGCATCTATTTTTTTGTACTACCGCAACTTCCTGAATCTAATATAACAATTAATTAATTTGCAAAGCATGCATAATTTCATTATTGCTGGATTGTTCCTAGCGCTGGCAGTTTTTTTTAATTCTATTGGTAAGTGTAAATTGCAAAATAATATACATATATGTTGAGGCATACAGCATATTTAACAACTTGAATATGTGTGCAGGCTTATTTTCCTGTGAATCCTCCTCCACCTCGTGTTTTGCCAGGAAAAAAACCTCCACCATTGGCGGATTGGTTTCCTCTTTCTTACCCTTATTATTATACCTCAAGTCATTACAATGCTAATATTCGATCACGCGAACACCCGAACGCACATTCAATAATCGATGAAGATCGTGTCTTTCTTGGTTGTGTCATCGACTTAAAGAACCGCGAGTACATTCCGCTTTTCAGAGATGAAGTTGCCGAACTTTTACACGCGAGATCTCCTCCGATCACCAAATCGCAATGTGCTTCACCAAATCGTAGTAGTACTTCATCAAATCGCGGTGCGTCATCAAATCACAGTTCATCAGCTTCATCTAAAATTTAAGCTGATCTTATTTTTAATTTAACACTGTTAATGAACGCAATGTCAATAAATAATGTCAATTTATGTCATGTAATTTATTTTACTGACAATCAAGCGAAACTTTCACGAAATGTCTCTTTGTCTCAGCTATACCGAAGTATTTCGATATTATTTAACGATTAGATTTGTTTGTTTTTAAGTTTTGTGTTTGTTTTTTGTGTGTTTTTAAGTTTCAGCAACTGAGATATGTAATTTACATTGTGTAATATTTCCTTATCTTAAATATCAGAACTCCCCGTTCTGATATTTTGTGGAGTCTTTTAACCGCGCTTGTGAAATCTTAACATATGTTTTTTTTACATTTACTGCTGAATGTTAATTACTCAATATATGACTTCATTGTTCAAACTAATTGAAATAATGTACACATTAATAAATACATTTTGTAAGAAATTTTCAAGTACGTATATTAGTAATGCGTATTTAAAAAAGTATTCATAGCTTTTTTCTGTAATTGGTAAGGGATCTGCATTTACGCCAAAAAGAGACTCATTATTGCTGAATTGTTCCTAACGCTGACCGTTTTTTTTAATTCTATTAGTAAGTAAATTGCAAAATAATATACACACCGCCGTAACACACCGTCAGTTTAGTACGTGACCCCCACTCCTTTATAAATTGATAACCTAAATATTTTATGGAATTATGAATGAACACTAATTTATATTATTTGAACCATCAAAATTTTTCAATTTCTATTTCTTCTTGCAGAATTAAGTTCGCAGACTGATTTTCCCGCGAATCCTCCTCCACTTCGTGTTTGGCCAGCAGGAGTAAAACCTCCTCCATCGGTGAATCGGTTTCCTCTTCCTTTCCCTTATTATTATGCCTCAAATCATTACAATGCTAAGATTCGATCGCGCGAACACCCGAACGCACATTCAATAATCGATAAAGATGATGTCTTTCTTGGAATGGCCGAAGGAAACCAATATCATCCAATAGTTGTTAATGGCCATACTCTTGTCATTGACTTAAAGAACCGTGTATCAGGGGCGGATCCAGACAAGGGCTTTGGGGGGGGCCACGAAATAATTACCCTTCCCCCTCCACCAAGTTTTTGTATTTATAAGCTGCGTGAAAATTTCAAATCTGGGCTTTTGGGGGGGGCCAAGAAGCCGTGGCCCCCCCCCTGGATCCGCCCATGCCGTGTATACATTCCACTTTCCAATGATGAAGTCGACGAACTTACACGTGAGATCTCCCTCGAACGTGCTTCACCAAGTCACAGTGCTTCACCAAATCGCAGTGCTTCACCAAATCGCAGTGCTTCATCAAATCGCGGTGCGTCATCAAATCACAGTTCATAAGCTTTATCTAAAAGGAAGCCATCAGCACCATGATCGTCAGGAGCAAAATGCAATTACATCGGATCAGAAAATGTGCAATTGTAAATGTAAATTGTGTCTTATTTTTAATTTAACACTGTTAATAAATTCAATGGCAATAAATAAAAGTTTTTAATTCAATTAAACGTCATTTTTAAATGGTCCGTAATCTCATCTGGTGTGAAAAAATTTTAAGTAACTTTCAGTGGCTTTCCCACCACTTATATACTTATTATTATAGTAATCATGCGGTGGTTGCATATTATTTAATAAGTAATTAATACATAATTAGTTAATAGTTAATTAATAATTAATAGTTATGCAATAGTCGTGTGGATGTAACATATATGTATATATATTGTACATTTTATATATAATATTTTCTATATTCTTTTACATTGTTTGGGCAACATGCAATTTCGAAATCGTTAAATCTTTTCTTTATTTTTCTTTATTATATCTAATGTTATATGTAGGTTCCGTGTTGTGATGCGAAATGTTTAAAGCTTCTTTATTTTACGAATATTATCTATGCAAAAAGTGGGGATAAAGTTATCTAAGCCATAAATCTATTAAAATAACCTTGGCTATCACTGATGAGCTGTTTTTAAATTACGTAAGAATGATAATATAAATAATTTTGATACTAATATACTATCTAGTCACAAAATTTTTTACTATGGAAATTTTAAGGCAGATTAGAATTATATGCTGATTACCGCAAATAATTAAGTAGGTATCTATTTCTTTTTATGACTTAATGATCAGAAGAAGTATTTTTTATCTCCATAAATGTTAAAATTCTACACATATACTTAAAGATTATAATAATTTTCCTATAAACTATAATCTATGACACATAACATAATGTATAATATATTTTTTTCGATATATTTACATTTTGTTAAAACAAATTTTTTGTATAATATTATTTTTATTCGAGAATTTGAATTGTCGGGAATTATCTTATTTGTCGAGTAAAAAAGAATTTCAAAGCAACTTAAAATGTTATTTTTAAATTTAAGTATCCATAAAATGTAATAGCTTTAAATTATTCACTCATGTATGAGAAATATACAATTATTTTACAAAAAAGAAAGAGCTTCTTGCTTGAAAAACGAGATGTCTCACCAAGAACGACCTTTTCTACTGAAAATTAAATTCTTTCCTCTCTCTTCTTTCAGCTGCTATTAAAACTATATTGTAATGGTAATTTGGAGGATAGTATTCAGAAAAAATTGAATTAATTTTGCCAGGGTCGGCGCAATAATTCAAAATTTTATTCGTATTAGGTACATTTTTATGTTGCAGCCCTGAAAAGCAGTCCCGCAAATTCTTCAAATATCCCGACACCTAACGTGCAAAGTACGTCTTGTGTCTTTAATTAATTAATATTATATATATATATATATATATAAAGAAAAAAATTGAAATTATTTTGGTAGAAAATTTGACATCGTCACTCATATTTTTAATTAAAATGTATTAATATTAGATTATTTGATTTTTTACGACGCAAAAAACACACACACATTCGTACAATTGTTTAGAACGTTGTATTTGACATTTATTAACTGAGGAAGGTTTAATTAAACCATTTTAATAATATTGGAAAATTTAACGACTAAATTGTTAAAAATTTGAAGGGTGTGCTGGAAAATTTTTAAACATGGTTTTATGTTGCATTTGACCAGATCTACAACCTACACTATGTTACTCAAAAAGTTCAAAATCCTTGTAGCACTTAGTAATTAAAAGAGAGTTTAAAAATTAAAGTAAAAAACTTACCATTTTATGTTGAGGATAATGCCTATCCAGATAAGAAACAGCGAAGTGACTATTCAGTTCATCTGCACCCGTACTTGATTCGCTTCTTGGTCTCCTGCATTCATCCAGGTCCAAGGCCTCATCACTGTGGGACATAAAGTTTGATATTTTATTGCACAAGAGGAACTTTTTCTCAAAAAAAAAATCATTGAAAAAATTATATTATTTTCACTTAAAAATAATTTATAAGTAGACTGGATTTAAGGGATCTTTTTATTCATCTTTTTATTACGAAATACTCTTTTTCATTATAAATACAATATTTCATTTTTGGCAGTGAAGCCAATTTTTGAGTACTTCTTACGCTTGAATTTCTTTGGCACACATAAGGAATAAAATTGAAGAAAGATAAAACAAAAGGATAAAACAGATACCTGGAATTACTCCTTTTGCTAGCGTCTTGTTTTCCGGCTTGTAGATTTGGAAAGTCTTTTTGACGCTTCTCAGTCTCCCGCCATATACGCCAATAAAGGAAGCACATGACGCTGACTGGTATGTAAAAAGCAGCAATTGCAGTGCCAAATGTAATATAATGATTTGTCTCGAGAAATTGAATATAACAGTCGTTTTCCTTCACGGTTCTTTCGCCTTCGATATAAGGCCATGCGTAAATCCACGGTGGCCAGAGTAAAAGGGAAATCCCCCAGGCGCAAGCTGGAAAATCATAAATGAAGATTCAACATGAATTTCAATATTTCCAGACAATAATAAATCATAACTTTGAACTTTACAATTGAATGCAATTGAATTTGAAGGATCTGAAATTGGATACCTTTTGATCCCGGCTAAATTTAAATTAAGAGAGATTCAAGTTTATCTCAGAATCGAGAGTGTTATTTAATTTTGAATGATTCTAATTGTACGCGACGAAGTTTAAAGCCACTGAGATCGGAAGCGTTAAAGCTTGAGTGTGTTATTTAGATTGAAAGTACCAAAGTTGAGATGCTACTAATATAGATCGAGACACTCAAACTGTTCAAAATTGTTTAAAATAATAAAAAAAAATTGTAGAACAATCTTTAAAATTTTTAATTATGATTATGACCATGCATCAACTCATTTAATCAATCAATCTTCATTTTAAAATCTTGAAATTTAATTAGGCTGCATCACAATGATTTTGAAAGGTACGTATGCAAAAACGAGAAATTAATCGTGCGTAGAGCACCCTTATCAAATCTGCTGGTTTGGTTTAAATATATTTAGAGTTATGTGAATATTGGTGTAAAGGGAAAACAATTTGTATAATAATATATTCTCTCCACATTATGTGAATATTGGTGAAACTGAATAGAACGAAAAGTGACAACGAATATGCACTGAACATTATCAAAGTTTGTTGCTGTTAGGGCTATAAAGCTATTCAAACCTAATGAAGAGAATATCTGATTTTAATTATTGAAATTTAATACGATAAAGCAATTTCAATTGCATCATTTTCATTACCATATAAAATATTTTTATCGTTTATTTGTATTATCGAAAATATGTATTACGTAAAAATTGTCTGTAAATGGAAAACAATTTGTATAATATATTCTCTCCACATTATTTATTCCGTAGAACGAGGTTCAGTCAAGTTTTATGCCCCGCGCTCTTTGGAATAAATGCAAATAGTGAGGCGATGGCCGGTGAAAAACATTTAATGTTGATATTTGCATACAACTTTTGTATGATGTAGGCTTAAAAATTCTCTAAAATTCTACCAAACATTTTTATGAAAAGAATTTGAATTCTGAAATTGCTTAAACAAATTTTTTCAAACAAATTGTTTACAAATATTCTAGCTGTGGAGAAAATATAATGGCGTCATGTTATTCTGCGGAACAAATTACATATAGAATACAATTTTTTGTCCCATACAATTGGTGGTGACACATAAATAAGCAATAATTGTTTATTTATATTACCCCAATGGGGTACATAAAAATTTAGCGAAAAGCAAATATATATAATCTACTTTCGGATCAAAAATTTACCACAGTAGAATGTATTTTGTATGTAACTTCCCAGCTGTAAATGCAAAAGACTGACGATGACTATAAAAGATATGAAAATATGAAAGAAAATGGAAAGTTTCTCACTAATCATGATGCCAGCCTTGTATGTGGTCCTCTTGGCCCTGTAGGTGAGGGGCCTCGTAACTGAGAAGTATCTATCAAAGCTGATGATGAGCAGATTGAGTACGGAGGCATTGCTCGCGAGGTAATCAAGGGCGAGCCACGTGTCGCAAATATGGGGCCCTAGGGGCCAATATCCGAGGACATTGTAAACCGTGAAGAGTGGCATGGAGATGAGGCCTATTGCGAAGTCAGCCACCGCCAGGCTGAACAGGAAGTAGTTCGAGATCGTCTGCAGTTGTTTGTCGATCTTGAACGAGATCATGACCATGATGTTACCAATGACGGTGACGAGACTGAGGCAGGTCGCGACAATGATTAAAAGTGTTTTCCCCACGGGTGAGTATTGCGAGTTTCCATATTCGAAAAAATCGCTTTTATTTGAACTCTCAGTGCTCAGGGTCTCAGGAATTAATGTTACGCTCATGTCTGCCGAGCCGACTCTTCTGTCACAGTTACCCTCCCTTGTTCTTTCACGTGTCTCTCACTCATACGTGAGCACACACATCCTCACACACAAATACGCACCCTTCTTTCCAAGCCCTCCCCCATCCCCACCCCCTTTCACCTCCTCCTCCCACCCCCGCCTCAGCCTCAGCCACCGCCTCAATCAACCCCTCCAGCCGCCTTGCGAACGTTCTCTCAAAAAGAAGCAACGTCAACTACATCCCACGACGTTTGTTCTTGTCGACAGGAGCATCGATTCTGAAACAAAAAAGATCCAAGAGCACTGTCGTTAACGATGTCAGCTGCTCTCATTGATCTAATAATGTACTGAGAGTATATTCACTAGGGTGGTTCTTATTTACTACTGGTGGATTTTTTTTTTCAAATTTCTTTGATTTCCCCCCCCCCCCCCCCGATTTTATTGGAATTAGCAAAGGAATGTGATCTCCATCAAATTTGAGCGAAATCGGTTAATATTAACATGAGGAAAAATATCCCCTGTAAAATTGAGAAGTATTGCTTCGTATTCACGAGGTGCAGTTGTTTGGAATTTTGCTTTCCGACAAAATCTCGTATTTTTTGAGATGCAAGCCAAAATACTTTTTAAAGTGGAAGTTCGAATTTCTTCAAAAATGCT
Source organism: Synergus itoensis (assembly GCA_904066005.1). NCBI lineage: Eukaryota > Metazoa > Arthropoda > Insecta > Hymenoptera > Cynipidae > Synergus > Synergus itoensis. Next base: position 51,319 of record CAJFCP010026120.1, read on the forward strand.
ATTTAAGGCCATGTATTACTTTTTTCGTAAAAGTACTGAAAAACGATTTAAAAAATGCACCAAAATCAGATGTCTAAAATATAATAATTTTTTCTAAATAATTTTACTGTAAACAATTCATATATTAACAAAAGCTATATTACATATTCATAATAAATTATGTTAACTTGTTTCCCGCAAAGTTCTGATGAATTAGTAGATAAATTAAAAATTAATTTATTAAGAATGTTTAGCTTTTTATGAAAGCTATAACAGGCAATATAAATAAATAAATGAATATGTATATCGTTAACATTGTATATTAATTATAAAATATGTTTTGCGACGAGATTCAGGACGAATTACAACACGGAAAAAACCGTTATGGCTGTAACCTGAGGAAACTTTTTCCCCTCTATTATGATTTCTGTAAAATTTAAGGGCATGTGATACTTTACCATAAGAGCAATTTAGTTTACCCAATTATACATTCATAATAATAAATATTTTGAGCTAATAAGAGTCAATAAACCTTCCTCTCATATAGACGAAGGTTTATTGACTCTTATTAGCTAAAAATATTTATTATTATGAATGTATAATTGGATAAACTAAATTGCTCTTATCGTAAAGTATCACATGCCCTTAAGGAAATTTGTTTGAAATCTGAGGATTTTTTTAATTGGTCCATTTGTGTAAGAAAATGTAAACAAAGTAATTTAAAAAAATAAGTTTTATTTTTAAATATCTTTAACTGTTTGACACCCCAAAAAATGTTTGCCCTCTCAGAAACCGTATTAAATACGAGAAAATTGAGTATGTGTCGCCATGTAGCATTTGTTGTTGAGATCACTAATTAAAGGTAAAGAAGCTAAGTATAGTGCGCCATAAATGTTAGTGTACGTGCAACAGCCGCTCAAAGTAGACGTTCAAAACAAGTTTTAGCTTCCCAAAAATTTGTGCTCGTTTTTTAAGGCTTTTAAATAATTTTTTAATATATTTCAAATAAATGAATGCCATTAAAACCCATCACACTTTCAAGAAGACATATTAAACTATATTAAATAATTTTTTTTGTAACAAAATATTCAATACCGGCTGAACAAAACTTCGGGGTGTTGGACGGACACCCCCGTAGGTAGTTTACGTAATTTTTTCGGATATAAGATTGTTATATTTTTCTATTTGAGAAAATGTTCATTAATATTTTAAGATTTCCGAAAATATTCTTGTGTATACACATATTTAATGGCTTGTGTGTGTGTGTGTGTGTGTTTTTTTTAACTATCCTGAAATGCAAGAGAAATTTTGGATACCTATAATACGACGATATACCAAGTTGAAATGAAGCAAATCAATTTGTCTGTAAGATTATTGCATTTATAATTGAATATTAACAAAGCTACGTTTATTTTAAATTTTTAAAAATTTTATTTTTATTTATAAGTCTCCAAGTTGAATCATAGAAGATTTATTTCACAAGGCAATAAGAACAATCCTCTGGTTATTTTAATCAGTTTTTTCTGGTAATTGTAATAAAAATTGTGGTAAGAGTAATCAGAAATTATAACCAGACATTTTTTTGGTTTAACATTTATGTCGATATAATCAGATATTCAGGAAAATATAACCAGGTGTTTTGGGAAACTTAATCAGAGATTTTTTGATTATCGTCGATTTTTTACTATCGAATATTTCGATATTTTCCTGCTTTCATGAACTTCCTCTATTTTCATTAATAACAACCTTCTTCCTTCCTCTTCTGAAATTATATCGACTAATTAATTAGTCGATTACTATTATTCGAATTAATTAATTAATTTAAGTAAATAAAAAAAGGAGATCTCTAGTATTATTTATTATATTATTATCAGTAATCAGTATTAGTACTGAATTAATACTCACATTTTTAGTTTTACTCTTGCAACTTTAGATACGCTTTGTATGTACTCTTAACTGCATTCTAGAAAAAATTTGTAAATAAATAGCGCATATTTAATAATATGTAATTAAGGAACATTGGTTAAAAAACGTATATGAAGTTACGTTAGCATAACCAACTAAAAACTTAAAAATGTTAAATTATTCTCATCTCCCAAAAAAAAGGTTAATATATAGTTAGTGTCACTTTAAGTACATATTGGCATATTAAAATCTAATCTCATACATTAACTTTTTTTATTAGTCTCTATTTTATGCTAGTCTCAAACATTCATTTTTATATTAAAAAAAAAGTTCATGACCTCTTCCTACATAGTAAAATATACTTCTTTTCTGAAAAAAATTTTGTATATTAATCTCTACAACGGAATATATAAAGTCACTCTATCTTTGAATCAGGAGTACTTGAGATCAATAATAGTAATCACAATGTGGCCCCTTTACATTATTATTGGCACTTTTACATTAGTTCTCATTCTTTTTGACTATGTAAAGAACATAAATTTTTATAACAAAGCATCCCGGATCGTGGGACCTAAACCATACCCTATCATTGGCAACCTTAACTGGTTTGTGGGAAGGACATTTACAACTCAAGGCGAGTAATTAATATATTATACTCAGTGTGTTTGGATTAATAAATGATTTAATTTAAATTCTTGTGAAAAGAAATTTATTTTAAAATTTATTTTAGCGGTACTTGAGCAAATTTTGAATATTTGTCATTTGTATCCATCCCCGACTCGATTTTGGCTAGGAAACTATATTTTTATTCCAGTTTACGAACCTGAACAAATGAAGGTAAACAAGCTTATAAAACTTTTAAAACTTTATTCTCATTATAAAATTTTTCACTTCTTTGTGCAGACTATTTTTTTGAGCCAAAAGACTTTAGGTAAAAGTGAATTTTATAAATTTGCGCGCCCTTGGGTAGGTGAAGGGTTGGTCACAGCGTCATGTAAGTAATCTTGTACTAATTTTATAATTTATTTATACAAAATTTAAATCAAACTATTGTTTTGAAACTCTTTAAATTCTATTTTTACAATTTTTATCATATCATCGACTCGTGCAATACTTTCATAATACATGTTTTATTTTAGTTATCAAATATTGAAGTTTTTTTTTTTTCTCGTATAGTGAACGTGTGGAAGGTTCATCGTAAAATAATTCAGCCAACATTTAACACAAAAGTTCTGCAGTCATTTTTCGAAATTTTTCAAAGAAATTCACAGTTAATGGTTAATGAAATAATGACCAAGTATCAGGGTAATGAGTTTGATGTAGAGGAGTACATTTCGGCGGCTACTTTGATTAACGTATGTGGTAAGATGATTATAGAATATTTTATAATTGTTACATATATCCGCATTATTCTAATACACTTAAAAAAACTAGAATTCTATGATTAAATCAATCAGATAAAAAAGTAACGGCCTATGAGAGTCTTATGGGTTCCTATCGGGTCCTATGGGAGTCTTATGGGGGATTTATGGGGTCTTATGGGGGTCTTATGGTATTATGGATCTTTTTATAATATAGATAGATATATCTATCTAAAGCTTATAAGCTTTGAATTTTGATTATTTGAGAACTTAAAGTTGAAGAATTTATTTTACAAATATTATAAAACTTGTAAAATTAAATATTTTGTTAAATCCTTGTAAGAATTTAAACTTGGTAAAATATAGTGGAATACACTCAGAAAAAAGTTTGTTTGAATCATACAAACGTATCACTGATATAGGGTCAATCAAAAAATATCTTTGAATTAAACAAAATTTGTTTGAATTAACAAAAATTTGTTTGATTCAAAGAAACTTTTTTTTAATATGATGAAATCAATTTTTTTGAGTTAAAGACAATTTATTTGAATCAAACAAATTTTGTTTAATTCAAAGATATTTTTTGATTGACCCTATATCAATGATACGTTTGTTTGATTCAAACAAACTTTTTTCTGAGTGTATTAAGGGTGCCAAATTTAATGATGTTTAATGGAATGACAAATATTGTTAATACATAATTAGTACCAATGATTGAATTATGGAATATTTTTATATTTAAAATTCAGAAAGTGCGATTGGCGTTTCTGTGTCATGGACTAAAGAGCGAAGTGCTCTCTTTGGCAAAGCAGTTCAAAGGTATTTTAAGATACTTATAATTTGTACATTTTATCAATGAATGCAGGGCTGAGATTGTAAAAAAATAATGTATTATATAATAATTATTATTCTTATATTATATTTTAAACTTCCTGATTTAAGAACCAGTTTCGGGAATTTTTGAATTCCAGAAATGTTAAATTCAAAGAATTTACAAAAAAAAATTTTGAGTAAATGTGTCATAATGCATTCTAAAATATTAATTAAATTTTACAGAGTAAATAATGTATTGATGAACAGAATAGTCAAAGTTTGGTTATATTTCGACTTTATATTCAAACGCACTCAAATGGCAAAAGATTTTTACGAATCAATAGGATATATGCACAATATAACTGATGAAGTTTGTACAATACTTAAATATTAAAAAAATATATCTAATATTTTTATTTGAAAAAATATTATTGATTTTAATTATTTGCTTTAATTTATTTGATTAGGTTATTCAAAAGAAAAAACGAGACCTTCAGTCTGATAACGGAAGAAAAGGTAACAAAATTTTCATTTCCTATGCAAAGACAGTTTGCTCTGTTTTTAAACGAATTTAATTTACAGAAGTAAATACAGTTCAAAAAAAAGCTTTTCTGGATTTGCTAGTGGAACTAGAGGAAGACAAATTTACAGAACAAGAGATTCGCGATGAAGTTTCTACACTGATAAGTGCGGTAATTATATAATTGTCTCTCTGTGTAACCCATTATTAAATTTTTCATCTGAAATCAGTTTATATTTTATTCTCTGATATTTGTTTAGGCGAATGATACAACAGCTAGTGCTCTTTGTTTTGGTTTATTAATGTTAGCAACACATCCTGAAGTGCAGGTAAAATATAAAGTAATTAATTATTAAGAAATTTTGACGTTGCGTCCTAATAAACAAAGAGGGTTTTTAATTATTTAAGGAACGCGTTTATGAAGAATTGTATGAAATTTACGGTGACGCTAGTACTGCAGATAATCCTGTGAAATATGAAGATTTACCAAAATTGGTTTATTTGGAAAGGGTGATTAAAGAGACCTTACGACTTTATCCATCTGTTCCTGTTATTCTGCGAGAACCATCAGATGATATTAAAATAGGTGTGTATAATGTGTAATGGAATTATTCTATAATATTCTATAAATAAAAACAAAAGAAAAGATCATATAACGCAGCAATAATCTAAATTAATTATTATTTTTAGGAGAGTACACGTTTCCAAAAGGTTCTACAATAATGCTTGCAATAATTAAGGTTCATAGAGATGAAAGATTCTGGCCAGATCCATTGAAATTCGACACAGACAGGTTTTTACCCGAAGAAGTTGCAAAACGTCATCCATACAGTTACGTTCCATTTGCAGCTGGACCAAGAAATTGCATAGGTTGTTTTATATTGAAATACTACTGACCATTCAAAAAAAAATTGTAAAAATGATATAAACGGGAAATTTATTTGATTCTAGGACTAGTCTATGCCATGATGTCAATGAAAGTACTTTTAGCGACAGTTGTACGTAATTGCGTGGTAAAGAAAGATAAAATTGTACCAGTCAAGGATATTAAAGTGGGTCTTGATATAATGTTAAAACCAGTTGATCCTGTAATACTCAGATTTGAAAAGAGAATTGCAAATAAGTAAGGAGTGACATCGCCTCAAATGGAGAAGAAAATCTTTTAAAAAACTGACTAAAGATAATCATAATTAAACAGAATAGAATAGAATGTATTGCTTGAGGCGGGAAAAAACGTTATCTTACGTGTGATTTTAATTTTTAATGTGCACGATATACGTATTTATTTATTCAGCGGCACTTACTATGTAGATTTATTTTGCCTGTTATAGCCTTCATAAAAAGTTAAACATTCTTAATAAATTAATTTTTAATTTATCTACTAATTCAGAATAACTTTTGCGGGAAAAAAATTATCATAATTTATTATAAATATGTAATATACCTTTTAAAATCATTTGAAAATTGTTAAATTAATGAAAAATTCCTTGAAATACGTACAAATACTTATTTATAAAAACAAATCTCTTCGATAAAGTAATCGGAAAAATGATGCTTTTCTACGATCAGGCGTCTGGACTACTGCTAAGTTTTTCTCACGGGCTCTTTTCACAGAGCCAGGTTTTTCCTTTATTTTTTTCCTTTTTCACTTTGGAAGAAAAGCCTGCCGGAAGGTGATTTTTATTTTAGTTTTCTAGAGTTGAAGAATGTTGGGAATTTGCAATAACAAGTGATAAATTTCTGAGAGGAGTTGAAGAGTTGTGCGGCCACTTCGTTGGGTATTGAGGAAGTTTGGAAGGGAAGATGGTGGAAGAGAGAGTTGCACTTGTAAGTTCAAACTTAAAAACTTGAATAGAAAAGGGAGCATTTTTTTCTACTGGTGAAAGTAACTACATATCCTGACTCTGAAAATACGAGGTTCTATCCTGAATTTTAAGTCCCTTTATTGTCACTTGTTTTCTCTGGAAAGTAAAAGGAAACAAATGAAAATCGAGAAAGAAATTAGCGGCATTTTTTTATCCTTTTTCGAATGCAACAAAAAGAGATTATTGATTTTTTGCAAAGACCTTCTGAAGGGTGGTGTATAGTGAATAATTTAGCAGCGGTAAAAAGTAGGCGAGGTGACAATTTCGCTGCAATTTCAAAAGGAAAAGGAGAGTGAAATGAAAAAAAAAAAGTTGCGGAGGAAAATATTCTACCTTTAGTTTTTTTTATTCATTTTCAAAAAAAACTTTATTATTCAGCAAAGGAATTGAGAATTAAACTTTTTCATTAACTTTTTATTTTCCATAATTTTCTCATTATAATGATTAACAAGATTTCGCACATTACAGAGGCGCTATAGTGGATAATTTGCAGATTAGTTGATCAGACTTTCCTTTTTTTGAAATTCTTTTGAGACTACTGCCAACTTGGGTGTGGAGTACTATTTGTACAGGAAGGCGTGACAAAGTATTCTAGCCTCACCTCCTCTTGCATTCTTTCTACTGCTATTCAAAACTCTGTCTACAAGTATTCTGCACATACACACACACACACACACACACATCAAACTCTAGCTAGGTCCAGTCACTGAATACTGTAAATATTGCTCGAGGCTATTCATATATGCCAGAATGAAATTTCCCTGTCTTCCTTTAATTTTCCCTCGAGTCTATGCTTTTCATTAAAATTTTCAACGTCATATGCTTAAAAATCTAGGCATAAAACAAACGATATCTGACAAATTAATTAAAATCTCTCATAATACTCTTCTTCTTCTACAACTTATAATTATGTTTTATAACAGTATTTAATAGTTGCAATTTCGTTTTATGAATTATTTCATTAAAAATTTAAATTTAAATAAGAATCTTCTCAGAGATAAAAGCCAGGCACTTTTTGCTTCCTCATAGAGGAAGCTGCTTTGTAATCGTTACACTTACTAATATTTTTAAAATCGTTTAATTAAACTTTCCTCACGTGATAAATGTCTAATACAACATTCTAATCAATTGTCCGGATGTGTGTGTGTGTGTGTGTGTGTGTTGCCATTTTTTGTCGCCCTACTAACTTAAAGACAGTTGTAGATAAATTGATGAAGTTTGTAGGGTATATTGACACCAGCAATATCTCAAAACGTGCCAAAGGATTTTTCAAAATATTGAATTTTAAAATTTTTATGTACACTCAAAAAAATATTTTGTGCAACAAAATATGTTTTGTTGGCTGAAAAAAATTTTTGTTGGTTCAACAAAACATTTTGTTGGTTTAACAAAACGTTTTCTTGATCCAACAAAAATTTGGTTGAGCCAACAAAAAAATTTTGTTGCACAAATACCAACAAAATTATTTTGTTGTCCGGACCAAACCTTTTTTTCAGTGTAGATTTTGAATTTTTGTAAAATTGATTTTTCGACTATAACTTCTCAAATAATGAAAATTCAAGGCTTATGTAAAGAAAAGAAAGATTCCTTTCGTCGAGACGAATCGATTGACCTGTATGATTAATGGATTTAATTGAATTTTAAGAAAATTATGATTATTTTTAATTTTGAAAATTTTCATTTTTATAAAATAATTCAAATAATAAAATAATATTCAGAGCTATTATAAGAAGTGTATATAGGCAAATGAATTTGAATAAAGGGAAAAGGGTAATTAGAGGAAAAAAAATTTTTTTTAATATTTATAATAATTGAAAAAATCGTTAATGCTTCCTCCATGAGGAAGAAAATTAATTTGCAACTTTATAATAATGAGGAAGTAAAATGCTCAAAAAATGAGCACAAAAAAAATATAAATATAGTTAAATGGAATACATGAGATCGAATTCACAGCTATATAGTTTTATATACTTTATGATAAAAATATACAACCTTCTTAAAGGAAGTGTCTTGATATCATTATAAAAATATTAACTTTTAGTGGTGCGCGTGCTACGAAATTGCAGTTTGTAAGAAAGTAACTTTACTAAGAATCTCATTCATCTCTAGTGCAGATTATCAAAATTTAATTCCAACAGAAGAAGTTGGTGTAGAACTTGAGAAATAGGAGTGATGGTGCAACTTTTATTTCAGACTAGTCGAGAAAAACCCATTTCTAGTCACCAGCAATGTGATTACAAGGAAGACGTGTTTATGTTCTCCTGCAAACTTTCCAACTTTCAAGACTCATCTGCAAAACAGTTGTGTTTTGTTAAGTTTAAAAAAAAAATTGTTTCTCAACAGAATGATGTACGTACGATAATTAACAATTTCATTTGTTACTTTCACAACTCTTTTTTCAACCCGGCCTCTTTTCCAAGTCCCTATTCCCAATTCCTTTTCCACCTGATGTTCTTCCAAATTTCCAGGGCCGCATTTACTATAGGGGCCATTGGGGCCATGGCCCCAGGGCCCCCACCAATGCGAGTGCGAAAAAAATTTTTAATTTTTTTTTTTTTTTTTTTTTTT
>CAJFCP010026120.1:65329-133388 GCA_904066005.1 Synergus itoensis
TAAAAGCATTTATAACCTGAATTTCAATTTCGTGTTACTTAATGAAGTTAAGTACATATAACCTGATTTGTTCCAAGTACAAGTAACTTAAAAATTCTCTCCGTGTAATAACAGATGAAAAATCTGAATTTGTAACAAAAAGTAAAAACTATTAATTAGAAAAGTTTTTAATTAAACGTTGGCTAGAAATGAAGGCTCATCTCGACTATTGTCAAGCATAAGCCAGTAGCACATTGACTTGTGTGAGTTAGGAGTATTGAAAAGTTTGCATGAAAAGCTTGTGAAATTCGTTTCTGTATAGTTCGTTTTCCATTTCCAGGTAGCATTTTCTCCCAGCATTGAAGTGCCAGACCAGACATCTTGTTATGCAAATGTATATATAAGGCAGGAAACTTGCATTTGCCCCCCGCCATTCTCAATCAATAATCGGTTTTTCAGTAACAGAATAAGCTGATAACGAACAATGAAGGTGTGATCTAGCAATATAGTATACTACAGTGTACAATATGGAGTAGTATATAATGATAAAGCGTAGTTTATATACATGTGGTACGTATAGAGAATCGTATTCTTGTGACAGGTTGGGTCACATTGAAAACCGCTTGAGCTGGCAATTCAGAACACTCCCTATAGGACAAACATAATGGCATACAATATATATCACCGTTTGTTTCCCACGTGCATGTGCTGCTTGTGAAAACTGGGTTACGCGCTGCTGCAGCTGCGATTACTCCTATCACCAGCAATCCAGCACGAGGATGAGTAAAACTATATATCCGTTTTTCCACTGATACGACCAACGTATTCCTCTCAGGAAAAGTTAATTAGAAATTTTTGTTTAGAAAAAAAATCTGATTATCGGCTTAATTAGTTCATGCATCGCTTCTCTTGCAAATCTCAAATGTTTCTGCTACGGTTGAAGTTTCAGACGTCTATAGTCTGAATATTTACCGGAAAATAAAATTCTCGATATTATAAAATATCCCACAATATAAAATTCTTGATACTTAAAAATTTCCGACACTGGAAAATTCCCGAATGGATCTATAAAAATTTCTTATATATTTTAGCTTTTCTAATTTTATATGCAAATTTTAATATAATAGGAAATTGTATTATGAAAGAAGGTCTTATTTAACCAAATATCGTCAACTTTAAATATTTTTATTGCTGTTTTTTCATTAAAGAGTGAATTTATATAACTGCAGTTCTGTTAAATATTCTAAGGATTCTTATGTTACTTAAGATATGAATCCTCTATAACAGTAATTGTAAAAAAAATCAGAAAAGAAATAAAATATACCTTTTAAAGTCTCATTGGGGATATAATTTTATTTTTCATGTTGAATTTTTGCATTCTTCTTTGTCCACAAAATTTATGCAAAAAATTATAGTAATGAAAGAATTTACCGAGATATTTTTAAATAAAATGTCATACATAAACATAAATCTTAACTTTGAAGATGATCCTTTAAAAAGGACATAAAATTGAGATTGATATTTCGATTCCTGTTTTACAAAAATATATCAATATATAAACCGTCTAATTCAATTTCACAATATTCATAAAGTCATGTCCAGGAAGAGAGTAAAACATTTTCCCGTATTTTCAATAGCTTTGCAATATGTGCACGAATTTAAATTCCGACTAACCGCACGTGTTTGGCTGGTATTCACGAAATCCTCGGCACTTGTAGAATTTAAATGCGCATGTGAAGTGGCAGCTGTGTTGCGTATCACTGGCATTAAAACGACAAACTTTTATTGCTAAAATATCAACACAAAAGGGCACAAACTGTTTAATTGTAGTTTGCCAAGTTTAATTCAGTTTCAAACTAACTCAATAAAAACGTGTAACTCATAACACACTACATTCAAAATTATTACAGAAACAAGAAAATAAAAACGTGAATTAATAAAGAAATACTTTAAAAAGGAGATAAAAATAGGAGAAAAATTTTTAAAAATGGGAAAATAGAGTACAATTTCTGCAAATGTCATAGAATTTAATTTTAATTTGACACCTGGAAAATGTTGACAGTGCGATTGCAGCAGAAGTAAAGTTTTAATCCTGAGAAACTGATTTTGAAAATCGCCTTTACACACGGTTATTACTGTTGAAAGCACTGACGTCTGACAAACAGAGTCTCTACTACTGGCCGACTCAACGCAGTATGTTCTACTGCTGGGCGTGAGCAATATTGCGCTCTTCGCCTTCCAGTCGCGTCATTATTGCATGTTACAGATATCCCTTTCTTCTACCCTTAAAAGACAGTTATGAAACTTGAAACTTTTCAAAATTTACGCTTTTTCAATTCACCATTTGTAAAACCATGAAAAAACCAAAAAAAATCATGGTTTTTTGCATTTATATAATTAAATATGCAAAATTAAGAAAAAAATGTTCAAAAAAAAGTTGTATATCTCATCGAAATACATATACATATTCATATACATGTACAATACATATACATATTTTTAGTTCAGTTATAAATTTTCATTGCACTCATCAATTAAAAAATGATATTAATTATTTTGCCATATGCGAATAAACTAGATCAGAGTTTTTAAAATAAATATTGTTACATTTAAACTCAATGTGGGAGCTTTATTCGAAGTACATTATTTGAACATAATTTTCGCTTTGCATTGAAAGCTGAAATTTATCCGCCAATCGATATTCGCCCTTTTATTCAACCAACTACACGCTTAAATCAGCATTCCATTACACTTGCAAAATTATTACGGTGCAGAGTGTGGCATCAAATAATTATAACAAGAAACATATATGTCGATATCAGTTTCACATTTTCAGTATTTTCACATATCCACCCTCAATAAAATATTGTAATTTCCAACTCGTCTACGCCAATTATAATAAAGCTGGACCATTTTGAACATCCCCCTGCATCTTTTTTTTTATATATAATATATTTGAGGAAACGACTCGAGCAAAAAATGTGTTTTCAATAAATAATTATACTGGCTGATGAATTCAATAGTCCATCCATTTCTTAACAAACAATGAAAAATTATTTCATAACGTCTTTATTCTCGGCAGACGGAACCTCCCTATAGCAAAATTTCTCAACTACCCACCCAAGGAGTAAACGTGATCAGCTTCTAAACTATTTGCTCGAGTTGGAGCAAATCTGTTTTTCTCATATAAATAAACCGGGAGCGAGAGTGTAAAATGACCGGCTATCAGTAACCTGATTACTCAACTACCATTATTACAAGGCCTTGCACTTTATGTGCCTCACTCTCACAGTAAAAATAATTTTCCGATACGTGGCTTTTGTTGTGAAAATAACATGCATGCTTTGCGTGTTGTCCTACATAAGTTTCTGCTTGCATCTACGCGAATACGAATAAACATCCTCGCGGATGTTCGACACATTAATGCCCATCAATAGTTTTCATTATTATGTCGCTGACGTAAATCCTTTCCTTTCAAAAGCATGTTAAATGAGTTTATTTCGTTGTAAGAGACAAAAGAAGTTTATATTTTCCCCTTGAAGTTAGCTCGAGTTTAATATATAAATGGATCCAGAGCTCCAAACGGATAATTTTTGTAATAATAATAATGATAATAATAATAATCTTATTTTCCATTCATTCGTTCTATTTCAATTCAGACAATTTCAAATTAAAGGAATTTAAAATGTTTTAAGGGATATATGTTTTAATGAATTTTAATGTTTTATCGTATGCAGAATAATTCAGAATTTTTAATCTTTAATAAATATAAGAAGTTGTAATTTCTGGTCTATAATTTCAAGAATCTCAATAAGTTTCATAACATTCTTTGTAATCCCTTTAACATCCTACAAAATCTAGTGTTTCTTTCAAATTTCGTAAAATCATTTAATAATATTTCTTGATTTATCAAAAAATTCCTCAAAATATAATTATATTCCTTATAAATACTTAAAATCCTACAAAACATCTTTAAATTCTTTAAAATTATTTTAAATCTCATGAAATCCCTTAAAATTTCTGAAAATCAAAATAAATTTTGCAAAATCATTCAAAAGTACCTTAAATTACTTAAAATTCCACAAAATACCATTAAATCCTTTAAAAATACTTAAAATCCCATGAAATCTTGTGAAATTCCTTTAACGTTCGTAAAATCCCTTGTGTATAATTTCTCAAAATTTCCTAAAATTTACTTTAAAAGTATTCCCACATTATGTACAATTAACAGTGTTTATATTACATTACGCATTGAACAAATATTTTTTGGCTGCGAATTTTATTATTATACTGTGTTTTTCCTTAAAACCGCCCTTTAAATCCAATTTAGATAAAAGCTTGAAATCGAGCCATTGGACAGAATGATTACAGTATAAGTCAAGAACCGAAGATGGTACTAAAATTTTATGGAAGCTACAAACTTTACGGCGAAAAGAAATACCGAAGGTTTGAATTTTCCACTACTAGGTCAACTATGTGACCTATCCAGAAGCGTTACTATTTGATGGAGTTACAAATTTTCGATATCTTTGCATCAATGTCTCTTTCTTCAATTTTAGAAGTATGTTATTTTGGACGATTTTCTCATAAATTCAAATCTTTCCCACAAATCATACTTTCGTTTTGAAGTATATTTTATAGCAATAAAAAATAAGGTACACGTATTTTTTTATACATGCCCAAATTCATATTTAAACTCACTTAAAAATCTCTTGAAATTCCCTAAAATCACTTAAAATCTCCTAAAGTACTTTAAAGTTTTCATGAAATCCCTTAAATGTTTTTTAAAATCCTTCAAAATTTACTAAAGTCATTTTAAATCTTTTAAAATTCCGGACAACCTCTCAGGTGAATTTCTGCTAGTTTAGTTATATTGACCAGAATATTAAACCAGAAAAATGTTTGGTAAAAAATTATGTTTATTATTCATACTAGAAATTGTTATTACATTTACCAGAAAAACTGATATATTATAATATTCAAATAAAACATATCTATATATTATAATATCTAAATATCTAAATAAAACATCTGAGATGCATATAAAAGATTGAAAATTTAAATTTGCAATTTCTTAGCTTCGAGGAATTCTTTCGATTCATTGAAGTTTGAAAAGAAGAAGAGACGGAAACAAGAAAAGAAGGAAAGAACTAGAATGGAAGAATGTATTCGTTCAAATCTGAATTTCCCTTGAAAGGGCGTTTATCTTCGTGAGAGGGGATGATATTGTCCTAGTTCGCAACCCCTTGTTTGCAAGCTGCTTGTTCGACTTGTAACAACAGGTCAGCAAAACTTTTGCACTAGTTCCATCCAAAACTAATGTGATTCGACTTTCAAATTTATTTTACTTATGCACCTAGCCCCGCGGCTACTGTGGCGCGTTTTTCGGCGTCAGGATGGCAAATCACATTGCCGAATGGACATCCGCGATCGATTGCTTTAATAATTCATGAAGTGTCATTGAATAAGTGGTGCTCGGGGTTTCAAAGATGAATACACGCGCCGAACGTGACCCGCTCCGAACAGAGACAATTTCGAACTTGTCTACAATTTGTCAGAGGTGAAGAAATCATCTCCCCAACTAAAATTCAACCATCCTGTATTAATTCTATTGACAAAACCACTGGTTACAATGTTCCTTGCAGAAAATTTGATGGAGTTCTGATGGAGCTAGTCCTAGTTAGTTTTCTCTAGCTAGTTCTAATGTGACCCTGATCTGGAAAACTATGAAGGACCCCACAAGGCAAGTCACGCACTCACAGTTTTTTTTTAACGTAGGGAGAACTGGTTAATACTCCGTCAAGAATAAAAAACTGTTTACTATCATTTTTGATATTTGTGTTGTCGAAGTTATGTTTTCTGTTTTTTCAAAAAAAAAAAAAAAAATCAGAAAATAAAGATAAATGAATTCAAAGTTGGAAAATAAGTTTTGATCCTGCTATCAATTCGATTTTAAACTTAGGAACTTCCTGATACCAAAGTTTCAACTCACGAGCGAATCTTTTAGAATTCGAGTAAGGCAGCTGGTGTAGTTCACGGTTTATAAATTCTTTTTATCGTATTCCTTATTCTATTACACTGAAACTCCATCCTCTGTTATTCAAGGCTACTTTTGCAGAAAATTTCAGGAGAAAATTGAGTTAGGATACTGGGAAATTTCATGTTTAAAAACAAATAGAATAGAAAGGTAAAGTTTGGTAGTTTGAGGACAAATAAAAAGAGAGAGTCAATTTAATATTTTATAAAGTGATGAGAAAAACAGAGGAAGAAGTACAGTAGCTCGCGGAATAAGAAATAAAGTGGAAATTTAATAGAGCTTTCTTCATTCCTCTAGCTTTTTTCATTTGTAATATTTTTGTAAAGAATGAGGCAGGTTGAGTTATAAGAAGTGCACAATTCTTTTCCCTTTTTTTTTAACTTGAAAGAATAAGTTACTTTCATTGTTTTTGGGTATACTGCTTACTTTACTTCAGATTCAGTGTTCTTTCAATTCTGGATGAAACACCTGCCAATAAAAAAGCCGTTTTTCAGCTTATATCTGGCATAGAAGGAAAGTTACGTAACTTTGTAGAGCTTAAAGTATCCCGTGTAGAAAAATTTCATGGCGCTGGCCAGACCGTCTAGTTCCGTTCAGATTATGAACGGAACTAGACGGTCTGGCCAGCGCCATGAAATTTTTCTACACGGGAAGGAGTTCACATTTTATCTTTCCACGTATCGATTTTCTTATTTACGAAATGAAGAAGTGTAGCCGACTATTTTTATGATGGGGATTTTATAGTCACTGTTAATTGTTATTCTGCGTATATTAAGAGGTGGGGGGGGATAGACACAAAATTCAATTTTTTGATCTTCCTGATGTTTTCCTGACTCGTCTCTGATTTTTAAAGAAATTTTCCTGACAGAAAAGTATTAAAAATGCGAATAAGTTTTCAATAATAATACTATTAAAATTTTTCAAAAAAACATCTGAAAATCTATAAGGTTCATAGAAGCCTTTCGAATTCCCTTAAAATTTCACGAAATCCCTTTTAAAATATCTTAAAATTCCAAAAAATCTCTTAAAATTTCATAATATTCCATAAAAATCCTGAAAGTTCTGCTGATTCCTTTAAAATTCCTCATAATCGTTTGAAATTCTTTAAATTCCACGAAAAACTTTCAAATCCCTTAAAATTATTGAAAATCTCTTGAAATATTTAGAAACCCATAGAATCTTAAAGAACATCTGCAAATTCTTTTTAAAATCCTTCGAAATCCTTGGAAATATTCTAAAATCTGTTAAATAAACTATAAAACTGTATATATAGTATGAAAAAAATAACATAATTAGCATAAATGACCAACTAACATTATTACTAATAAACAGTCATACTGACAAAAAAAATTCAAGAAAAAGATGACACGTGAATGATTAAATTTATCGAACTTTATTCTTAATATATCAATTTCTATTGTTTCATTCCTTTTATTTTATTTATTACTAATTTTGTATTTCTACCCATTATGCTTTTTATAAAATCTCGATCTTGCATATTTTGATTATCTTATCTTAACAATAATTTGAAAATTGATGTCAAGCAACAATTGAAAATTCTGAGTCGATCGCTTTGTTCAGTCAAAAGTCTTGGAACAAGTTGCAGTCGGAATTTCCCGTTACATGGCTTCTCAAAACAAACTTACTCGTTCAGTTTTCAATGATTTATTTATTTTAAACCACAAGACGTACGAACAAAAGTTTTGCCGAACCTTTTTAATTGACTCTGAGCAACCTTTGCAAATGATTTGATCTAAAAGATGAAACAATCCCTGAAATTAACGCAAGAAAAATGTTCATTTCATTATAATTTTATAATAATCAATTCCCATCTTATTTGCCACCGAAAAGAATATTTAATTTTCATAATATTAAATAAACAACAATCTTTTGTTATATCTATATCTCATGTTCCAGATAGCTTCACAATAAACCTAACAGCGTTGGATGTAACAACAACATCCCAAGGACCCCATCATCCGTATGTAAACATTGGCCACCCCCGCATCATTCCCATGAACTTTCTACAGTTTCTCGATCGCGAATTCTTAACCCAGGAAGGAAATAACGTTTTCTTGGTGCATTAGGACCCGTTAAAGGCGATTTCCGGAGGGTAAGTTACGGTCTCGGAAGTGTCCATTAACAGGCGCGGAAAGCATCAAACTCGGAAGAGCGGCGAAGCTGCTCCAGTTTCAGTTCTCTCGGATAAAATTCCAAGAGATCACGACAATTTTCTCACTTTGTTATCCGCAATTTAAATTCCCATCTTGAATATCTCCAGCGACAATTCATCAATTCAGTCGCAGAATCATGTCAGGTTGATCAATCAAGGAATCACAAGAAGTTACACTCACGTGTCTAGACGAAGAGGTTCATCTCCTCTCTCGCCGCCGAGTTTAACTTCAAAGAAGAGCAGTTTCTCCACACAGATGACTTCATGATGATTCTCTCTTTCTTGCTTTTTTTTTTCATGAAAATTTGCCCCGAGAACGGATGGAGCTTTTGGTCCAGAATCTTTTGCGCTGTGGAGTTCGGTAGGAACTTGGGAGCCGTTGTCAGCAGGGCAGTGCGCGAGAGGGTAACGAATTTTCACGATTTTTTTTAGGGAAGATCCACTAGGTCACATGTTATTAGTTTTCACGAAGATTGAGAGAATTGAGAGCATTGAGAGCACCGAAGGACGAGCGCTATGAGGGTGAGCGAGGGAGGAAAAAGAGAAAAACAAGAACGAGGCAGTGACCGGACTGGAGGCGCTAATTCGTGCCGCTCGGGCTCGAAGGTACGAGCGTAGACTAGGGCGTGGGCAATCCGAGCGAACCGAGCGAGCGGGCAGACTACATTGATTTTGATTTTCGAAGGCGCGCGCACTTGGCCCGAGACACAGCCCGGCTCTGCCCATTCATACTGCACTCTTACCTCGAGGACATTGGTCCCTTTTACACTAAAAACACGCCGCGCCTGTCTCGCGTAAGGTTCGAAAATCTGGCGAAGATTCAAGACGCTAAGCGCCTAAAACGCTTTTTATTCTTCTTTTTATTGCTCGTTTCACTCTTTTTCCGCTTTTTCGCCTTTTAGACCCATATTGACGAGGGAACTAATGTCAGGCAACAGGGTGTCTTCTCAATTTTCCGGTGATTTTTACGAAATCCGGGAACATTTCCCGCAATTTTCCCGATTATAAATATAAGGTCTCTCTTACGATAAAATCATCATAATATTCATAACCCTATTTAAAATAGCGTTCTGATGAGGCCCTGGTTGGGATTTATATTTTCAATAAGTATTCCCACCTTAAAATAATGTAATTAAACTGAGATACTGTTGATAATAATGAAACAGGGCATTGAAGAGTTTTCCACATCAAAACCAAATATACAAATTCCATAAAATTAAAATCTCTTCAAATTCTCTAAAATCTCTTGAAATCCTTAAAGATGTCTTAAAAAATTTCTTTGGGTAATCTTGTGAAATTCTTTAATATGATTTAAAATCTTTTGAAATACTTGTAAACATATGTTTTAATTACTTGAAAATCTTGAAACTCATTCGAATTCTTTTTAGATTCTTTGCAAATTCATTAACATATCACTTATTGAAAAACGATAAAAATGACCCTTGATTTTGTGGACTCAATGTAGTTTATTACCCATTTAAAATAACGAACAACAGTTAGAAAAAAATGCTGTTAAACGTTCTAGAAGTGAGAAGCACAGAAGAAAATAAAATAAATAAAGTAGAGTAAAAATTTAAGAGTTCTTGTGAACTGGTTGAAAGTATAAAAGCAGCAAAGCTTGGTTTTCGATGCGTGAAAAAATTAGAGGATATGCAGGCAATGTCGGACGTGCATGGATATGTTTTACGGGTTTTACGGCGCACTAGTCCGGCCGTTACTACT
Organism: Synergus itoensis; assembly: GCA_904066005.1. Classification (NCBI taxonomy): domain Eukaryota; kingdom Metazoa; phylum Arthropoda; class Insecta; order Hymenoptera; family Cynipidae; genus Synergus; species Synergus itoensis. The sequence continues at coordinate 75,241 of CAJFCP010026120.1, forward strand.
GAACCATTCTCGTTTTACATATATTAGTCTGTTATGCTTCATAAGATATTCACCCGGGAACATAAAACTCTTTAAATTTTGTGTCATACCTCCAGACTTCCAATCTTCTTGAAAATCCTTATAAAAAAGTGCGTAACATCACGTATATTTACCAAAATTTAAAATTCCCGAAATTTAAAGTCATCGAAATTTTAAATTCTCGAAATTATAAAATTTCCGACATTAAATAACAAATTTCCCTCTACCCACAATAAAAAATATAAACCCTGATGATACGCGTAAAAGTCATATTTTTTCATAAAATATAAATGCAAAGAAAAATTATGCCGAAGGATTTGAATTAAAATTGTATGACACATATTTACAGCGTTAGAAAATTACTTAAATTTAAATTATATGAGTAGGTGTGAGAGTAATTTTAATTAAAAGATCGTTTCCAATTTTTCATTTCCCCGTACACTTTACTATGTAATTTCAAGCAGATCTTTTTTAATTTACTTTTCGCGGAACGCTGTTTTAAGCTGAGGTTGCTCGATGCAACATAATAATGCGAATATTGAAGCTACGCGTCTTTTATTCCCCTTAGGAAACAAGTTATAGCAGGTGTGTCCGAAACGAGAGATTCCTAGCTCGGAATCGAAATTGCTTCCTTTATTGATTTAGTACGGTAATCAATGAATTCGATTGCTAACTCAGTACTCGATGCTAAAATTTGCAATGGATGTTTACATCCATTCGTGCATGTATAGATAACACGCTGCTCTATTATACTTATATTATATAGCGCACACCATATTTCAAAACTCGCCCATCCAATATTCCCTTTCGCCATTATTCTTGATATATATATATATATATATATATATATATATATATATATATATATATATATATAATCTAACAATATTGCAACAGTCCCAACATTGATGCAAACACCAATTTAGAAATGAAAATCCAATTTTTCGTAATTCCTTTCTTAACTCCAACTATATTTTACTTTTACTCTTTTCTGTCACTACTCGAGAAAATTAAAAGCATGCAAATATTTTTGTATATTTAAAGTATAAAATCATTCTTTTATTATTGAACATTTTGAATTAATTGGAAAAATCTATTATTCATAAAAATATGTTTTCAAATATGTATCTTTGTTCCTCAATAACATTTCATTAGTGCAAATAAGCAATTATGTATTATAAGTTTACGCATATGCTTATTAGACAGGAATTATTTTTATTATATAAATTAATTTCAAAGCAATAAATTATGCAACACGGGAGAGAAAAAGATCCTCTTTATTTACTCACTCGAATGGTTTTGTGATGCTGCTCACAGGGATTTAATTCATTTATGCTTCAATTGACGAATTTGTGGCTATAGATAGAGACGCCTTTTTGAAGTATAAATGTACTCTACAATGATGGAAATACATAATGTAAAAAAAAAAAATAAAAAATGAATACGGCACGCGGTATTCCCAAGCGGTCACCCATCCAAGTACTAACCGCGCCCAACTTTGCTTAACTTAAGTGATCGGACTAGAACTTGTGTTTTCAAAGTGGTATGGTCGTACTCAAGATTTTTCCTTATTTAAATCGTCAACTATATGCTATAAATTTAATTCAATATCTGTAATGCAAAAATAGAAAATGTGATGTCCCAACAAAAACGACATGATCTACTGAAAATTAAGTTAGTGTCCGACCCTGACGGGTTTTCCCTACTGTAATTTTGTTTTTTAAAGAGATGTTTAATATTTCTCTTCAAATTTCAAGACTTTTGATCAAAATTTTTTTTTTAATTTGTCTTCAAAAATTTTGCTCCACATTGCCACCATATTTTTTAAAAATTTCTCTTCATAATAAGAGTAGGGGGGAAGAATTCCCCCTAGCATTATTATATAAAAATGAAAGATTTAAAAAAAAAAACGTATAATATTTAACAATTATTTTTGAAATATGTGTAATAATGATAGTAATACATAATGTAAAAAAAATGAGTACAGCACGCAGATTATAGTTGCTACATAGTGAATTAAAACTTTGAAAGAGAATTTATAACACATTTTGCTGACTTATTCGTACATAATTAATCCTGTCACGGCATCATTTTTTTTTTTTATATAAAATCCTGATAGACGATTAGAAATGAAATTCTTGTAAAATCCGTTTTCGGGAGAGAATATATCCAACGACATTGGAAAAATACCTCTGATGTGTTTAAAAATTCCGATTTCCAACTTGCATATATGTCAACGATAATGAATGAACTTTCGTTGCCTCCATTCCGATAATAATACGCCTGCACTCACGAGCATCGAGGGGATTAGAAGTTTTCGAGCGATAATGAATTCAATTCTCATTATTCCATTCCAGTAGGGCGGATTGATTTCTGAAATTTCCGCTTGATAAGCTTCATTTGTCCCTAGTTCGGATTTATTCAATGCATAATTCTGATAAAATTATACTACTACAATAATTTTTACAAAAATCTAGGCGCAGAAGAAAAGAAAATTTGAATTTATTAATTATAATTTAAATTCTAATAATTTCAGTTAGAAATTAGAAAATTTGGCTAGGAGGAAAACAAAATTTGTCCTTCAATCCAAGTCAATAAAAATTAAATTAAAAATTCAAATTGAACTTGACAATTTTCTAAAATAAGTGAATAGGTGAAGCTGCTCAAAGTCCAGCAATGAGTCTTAAAACTCTACTTCGAGCTTGTATTACTTTATAATGAAATTAGGAGCTTAAATTAATTTAACTCCAATTTGTAGGAATCAAATTTGGATAATTCTTAATTTAAAACCCTAGATATTTGAATCCGTTGTCTTATTAAAAAATCTAATATTGCCTAATTAAAATAGCGGAAGCTACTCAAAGACAGCTAATTAATAATCAATCTGGGTTGTATAACAGCAGAGGCAAGAGCGTAAGTGGCAAGTGCTTTGGAATTTCGTTTTAGATTACTCTCAGTCTAACCACTAAGGACCATCATCCGAAGGTAGTTTTAAACGCTATGGTAGCGGATGCGAGGAATAAAGCAAGAGAAGTGGTGAAAAGGGGATTAAGAAGCAAGGGAGGTAGATATTAGCGACAAAAGTAACTCGACGCTTCAGGGCATTCCACAGAAAATAGAAGTGATTTCTGAGATAGAAGTCGCTTAGTAGAACTTAAACCTAAGTATATTCACGCGTAGATTAACCAACTAGAATCATATTTATTCTAAGTCAGAATCCGATTACAATTTACTTCAACTGTTCACTAACATTTTTCTCTTTCGTTTGTAAATCGGTAATTGTAAATGATCTTAAGCTCTTAAAAAATCTCTTTCATTTTTTAATTTTTCAAAAGTTTCGAAGCGATAAACCCGATAAACTATGACTAATTATGGAGCACAGAGGAACAAAAGAAGTTTCAATTGTTTGTGGAAAATTATTTTACTTGGTGATAAAAAATGATAATAAAAATGACCGATTCTTGCGAAAATATGAAGATTTTCAAGGTAACAGGATAAAATTCATTTTATAAAGATTAGTCAGAAAAAAGATCCCGAGATAATTTGAAAACTGTTTACAAATGAGTTATTTTGTACTGTACTACTGATCGAATGTATACTGTATAAGTCACCTGGAAAAACGAATTAGCTAAGTCAATAATTGTCATTAATATTATGCAATGTAGTATTAAAGAGTCACGCTATAAAAAGCAAATTGATCAGGCAGAATCTGTAGCTCCTCTGACTCTCTGCTGCATTCACTAAAGTGTGAATGCTTTGAGATTGTTCTACTTATCATTAAAAAATAAATATATAACAGAGAGAATCACATGAAGCATCCAAAACCAAACGTCTGCTTGATGGCACTCCAGTAGTATCGCTCCCAGTTTTCTTTCGTTGCATCTTCTTCACTATAAAAAAAAAAGGATTTATTAGAAATTAATGTGTGGCTTGAAATTTGATTTTATGATGTGAGTAACGTCTGTAGTGTTTTATGATATTCATTGATCAAGCAAATCACAAAAATATTCTGTTCCTTTCAGAGAATCTTGCTCGGGTTTTTACAATTTATTTTTAAAGGTATTGCAACAATATTTTAAATAAAAAGGTTCATGTTATATGAAGAAATAATTAATAAAATTCAAAGAAGCTTAAAGAATATAAATGAGGTGGTTTAACAAATAGAAAGAAGCATTCAAAAATTAATTTCAAATTGTAGTAGTAATTACCTAATTGGTACTCCGGTTTGCGTAAGATTGACTTCAGTGTGATCACTCTTTTCCGAGATATCGAGAATAACTTCACTAAAATGTCCCACGGGCCACTGTTTGCATCTCCATTTTTGTACTATTTTCTCCGGGGAAAGTTCAATAAATTCTCCGTGAATATTTCCACCAAATAATTCGAACTTCCCTTCTTTTTTAGGTTCGACCTTTGCTGGTCCTTTCGTAAAAGCTACGACTAACTACAAACAGATGAAAATTTATGAGACACAAAAATAAAAACAATACAAAGGATTTTTAGAATATAGTAGATAAAAACAATTTTCTAAGTACCTCGGATGATGTAAAAACGTTGTAAAACTCGCTTGCCCTGCATTGGAATTTATTTTGTTGCTTTATCGTTGTGGTACTAATTTTACAACCATCGGACTTATTATTTGATATTACGGTAGAATTCATCTGCATCTGGAATGTAAAAAAAAAAAGAATTTAATTAAGACTTTATCTTCAATTGAATTGAAGATAAGTTGACTACTGTTTGTTTCTTACCTTAGCATTAAAGCCTGATGTTATATTGGCTATCTTTTCCTTAGTTTCGTCCTTTTTGGGAAGAATCATACCTTTAGCGAACTCTGAAGAATTAAAAATGCATTTGAATTACACTGTAATTTTTTCCGAAGGAATTTAAATTTAAAGTTGATTAACTTTGAGGAACTTACCTTCTCTTAATGAAGAAACATACTTCTTGAGAGTTTCTCTTATGACTTCTTTTCCCTTTGTATGCAAAAAGTGTTTAACTTTTTCTCCTTCGTCAGTGCTATCTGTGAGAGTTATTTCAACCTGTAAATTATAATTTTTTAATTTAGCATACATTCCAAATTGGAATCAGCTTGCATAGTTCAAATCTATTCAGTTTAGATTTGTGGAACTTACATCAACTTCAGAGATATCGTTTTCCTCTGAAAGATTTGGGATGTTGATATTCCCTTCTATTTTCTTCTCCTTTCCAGGAGACTTCCACTTTAGTACTATATTCCAATCATAGAAGAAAATTAGTTTTCCTTTCCTATTATTAGCTACAGCTTCTCCTTCACATTTTTCCACATTCGCTATACTACATTTCACTAGAAATAGGAAACAACCATTTCATTATTAGATTTTTATGTGAGCGATATAATTTAAATTGAATTATTTTCTGTGAAAAATTTTCTTACCACCGTCTCCTTCAATTTTTAGATTGGTAAATAACTCCTTTATCTTTTCTTGTGACCAGGCACAGGCGTTCTTCTCAGTCCTAAAATGCAATTCGACATTATTTTCAATTCAATCCTTATTATCGGTAGCATATTCGATACAATCAGATTTTCCTGTTTATAACAAACTTTGCCGGTAAAATCTATAATTCTTTATCATTCTTTATCTTCTCAAACATTTGATTTGAAACTCACGAAATAAAATTAGAAGCATCAAGTTAAATTAATACCAATTACAATATCTTAAATAAACCCAAATCAATGCACGAATCTCTATTACATAAAAGAAATCGATAATAAATTAACGTACCAGTGCCAGTTATTGACATTTGTAGCGTCCGGTCTCTCCTCAACAATCCATCGAGGATCTCCTTCTCCCCACTTGGCCATTTTTCCAAATCAAAGATTTAAAAAACTCAAACTGCAAAGAACAAAATAATTATTTATACTTTTTTAAACATAATCTTGAGAGTCAAAGGCCAAACACGTGACGAGAGTATTCCTCCAACGCCTTTAGCTTATTTTAACACGTTTAGGAAATATAACCTCTAACTTGTAAGTTTTTTTTCTTTTTTTTTTTTTTGAAAGGAATTAAGAAATTAAAAATACAATAAAACGAAGCACGTGGTGGGCAATTAATGTAATTAGTTCTACTTACGGAAAAATTGATGATGAGTATTGAAATGACGTGAGGAATTTACACAATATGTAGTGTAAACCGTGCAAACTGCGCGAGTTCGAAATTAGTTTTAGGTGACAAATTTGAATTTATTCCAACTTGTAAATTAACTGTGATAACTATATATATCGAGATGATTATTTGAAGATTTTTTATCACAAAATTAGATAGAAGAAAGACCTTCAGGGTCTCGAAAATAACTGATTACTACAATCTTGAGTATTAGCTCCTTCTAAAACGTCTAACTTTTCTCTACCCTCTCTACTCACTACTGTCTATAGAAGCCGGCGAAAAAGTACAAGAATCCCTTACTAAATTAAAATAGTATAATATATAATGAGTGTTAGTATTCATTTTATCAAATTTGATTTTATTAATACTTTTTCACTAATTCCGGGTATAATTTTTTTTTTTTCGTGTTGGGGGGAAGGTATGACTGTACCTGGACCGAAGATTGTGCATGCACCAGGCCTCAAAATTTATCTCGACGGTCCTGAGGGGAAGTTGCTCTACTGACATTGTACTACGGATTGTACGATAAATTTCCGGAAAGTTCTAGAACTGGAAGTCTTTGGTCGAATTCGAATATTGACAGGATTGACAGTATTGGCGTGTATTGGCACCAAAAAGTAAATAGAATTAATAATTTTTTTTATTTAAATATTACCGTTTTATTGTTTAATCGTAGAGCCTTACCTGGGATTAATTTCTGAACAATATTTATGGAGAAATTTTGAACAAAAATTTTAACGTGAAAAATTAGTATGTAGTTCTTGTTTGGTCTATATACATAAAATTTCATATTTATTTATCGTATTATTTATGGTTATTTATAAATAATAAATATATTATTTAAATTTAACAGTAATAATAAGTAAATAATTAACATTTAAATGGAAATAACAGAGATATGATTCAAATTTCCCGCCAAAATTTATAGTCGCAGAAAAGCCAACGTGAAAAACATGAAAAACAAAATGTTCAGAAAATAGAACCAATAGAACAACCCTAACCACCCTAACCTCCATATATAAAAATAAGGAAAGTATTTTCGGTATTTTCGCTTTGCTCTCCGTAATAAGTTATCTTTTCCTGAATTTAAGACCCATGATGATCTTACTTTGAACAAAAGCACACATCGAATTTAATACTCTTCATGTCTTTTCCAAAAGAAAGGAGTTTATTTACGTTTACATCCTAATATTTTTTTCGTGATTTGTGATTATATTGTTGACATTCAAACGTCAACACTGTGAAAAGTTATCGATATTACAAGAGTATTTAGTACTTTTTGCGTATTTCAAAATCAAGAAGGTATGTTTAAGATTAATTTTGTATTTTATAGAATGTATAATACAAAATAATTGCAGAAAATTCCAAATTTCCCTGAACCACATTTTTTCTGCGTATATATTATGGTATATATGTTATCATAATGTGTTTCCTTGAGAATTGTTATTTACAAAAGCTTCGGAGCTTGAAGAGCCTCTTTTTAATAATAATCTTATCCTAATTATTAGCGAAGATATTAGTACCAATATCTTTGTTATTGGCTTCAAAAGTTCATTGAAAATTTTTCACCAAGGGCGCCGTGGCTTAGTTGGTTAAAGCGCCTGTCTAGTAAACAGGAGATCGAGGGTTCGAATCCCTCCGGAGCCTTCAAAATAATTTGATATTTTTTGCATTTTTAAATAGAAATGTTAAAAATTTGCATAATTGTATTTTTGTAATTTTGTATTTCAATTAACATTTTTTAGATGAACATTCCTCCAATTCAACAAGCCGGTGGGATGGCAATGGGACAGATAACACAGGCCGTAAATCAACAACTAGTCCAACCACAACAACAAGGACAACAGCAACAACCTCAGGAAAAACTAGACAACATATCTAAAGTAAAATCTCTTGTTGGACCTTTGAGAGACGCTTTATCAGTTACTCTTAAAACTGCAGCTCAAACTCTTCAGCAAAACAGTTTCGTCGATGTTGGATCTACGAAAGGGATAGATCCTCCAGATCACAGATTCAACAAAAACATGGAGGAATTTTATTCGATTTGTGATCAAATTGAATTACACCTGAAAACTTCGATAGAGTGCATGTCCCAGCATTCTAGTTCTGTTCGATACTTACCGATGCCAGTAATGCCAACGAGAACAGAAACAGTGACTCCACAAGAAGGACCTGCTTTAACTTACCCTCAATTTTTAATGACTGTTCAAAGTCAGGTTAAATATGCTCGAGAGGTTCAAGAAAAGCTTATGAATACCGGTAACGCTCTTGCAAATACTGATTCTTAGTTAGTTAAGTTGTAGAAGAATAATTAAGATCTTGTATAAATTATAATTTTAAGAAAAGAAATCTCAAGGCAGAAGAAAATTAATTTATCATTCGAATGTTCTAGTGACAACTTTTGATCGATAATTTATTCCTTATATCCTTATATTAATAAAACTTGACAAACCTTTGATATAAGAAGTTTTGCATTCTTTAAAAATCCCTTGCAAAAGCAATCTTTAAAAATCGTTTGAAATTCTGCGATGTTAAATTCAATCAGAAATAATTTTCCACCAAAACTAAAAGTTATTCAAACTTTATTACACTTAACTTGAAAACATGTTTACAAATCACTTACAAAGATCCTCTTTTTCTAATTTACATTAAAATTCTTCAATAATACAATTCCTATGATATTTCGTACAACAAAAATTAATTTATATTCTCCTATTGAGCATCTTGGCCAAGAAGAGAAAGTTGCTCAAGAAACTGCTTTGCATTGAGAAGAGTAGTAGACCCATAAATAACTTTTTTGTTCATCCCCCCACTAGTTTTCGTTTTAACATAGTCCATCAGATTTTGATACTCAATGTAATTACCTCCACCCACAACAAAAACAATTGCCTCATGAAATTCAGTTTTAGTCTTTGGCATCTGATCCATATTCTTTACTTGCTTAGGATCAAGATAACAATATTCACTAGTTTGCGACGACTGTCTCATTTCTATCAATTCATCCACGATCCTCGTAAACGGTAAATTGTGTTTCTTCACAACCAAGTTTTTCACTCCTTCCATCACAAAAGACGATCCCTGATTCATCAATTTCGAAAACATGCTAACAGTTTTCGTTCCTCCACCTTCGAAGTTATTCTGATACACAGAAATCTTCATAAAATTCCTCCACCTTCGGATATAAGTCAAGGGACCTAAATCACAGCCTGCATTCGCTAAAGCTGTTTCGTATTTATTGTACTCTGAATCGGAAATGTTAGTGAGAAGATAATAAATAATGAACAATCTCAATTTATCTTCAGGCAAGCCACATTCAGGATCGTTAATAATATCCAAAATCCCACCATCCATTGTTTGCTTGCTCATAATTTTTTCTTCAATCTCGAAAAAGGTGTCGAGCCTTCGAGATTTAATCGAATTTAAAATCCCGGTAGCTATTGTCGTGTGCATGTCAATCAACCTTTTCATCTCTAGAAGTTGAGGAAGGGAATTCACTGCACTAGTTAATCTAGCAGTGTTACTCGAAACCATAAGCCCTTCAGTTTCCAGATGGTCTTCTCCACCCATCGAGGATTTAAGATCCTTAACCTCGTGCTCAAAAACTCGATATTGCTCTAGTTCTTCTTGAATTGCCTCTGCCACCCTGGGAAATGGACTTCCCTTGTGTTGTAGCCAGAATCGATCCGAATTATTTAATTCACAAATCCTGGTTTTGTAACGTGCACTTCCTGCTGGAGACCTTCCTGTACTTTCTTCTATAATTAACCGATTCAAGGATAATTCTAAAACGTCGTGAGCTAGAGCTTGATATGTCCAGGTGTGGTGAAAAGGCGTTGCGATGTCGCTATTTCTATCTAGTACTATCAACAAAGGCCTCTGAAAACTCATGGGTTCGGATTTAAAACCCTCGTTCTGAAAAAGACTGTTTCTGGAGTTCCAGACATTATCTCGCAGCTTTTTATCTAGCTTTTTAGAAACCATTTCAGCTGCATTCCCTGAAAAAGAAAATTACGAGTTGTAATAAATTAGAAATACAATTCTTCAAATAGAATTGTAATAAATTGTTTTTACAATCAACACAGTAAAAAGATGAATAGGTGACAAAATATGACTGAATTTATTTTGGAAAATTACCTTTTGGACATCGAATTATTGGTACAGTGCCTAGGGTTACGAAAACGGAGAAAAGCCCATCGACGATGGTGTCGATGATGAAATCCATTTCCGTGTCTTTTATTTCCCCTCGATTTATGGCGTGATAGGAGATTACGTCACTGTTTTGATGTCGTAGGACGAAGAAATCTTCCTCAAGGGTAATGAAGTTTAAATATTGGTCGAAAACCTTGTGGATGTTTGCGACAGCTCCACTTTGAACGGCAACAGAAGCTAAGTCTTCCATTTTTTGTCTCGATATAGGGGATATAAAATTGAGATGGTAAATATCGTACAAACCATTCTGTAGATCTTGACCTAGACGAACTAGATTTTCTTCTGAGGGTGAACAGAAATAAATTGCTGGCACTTCAGGAATTGGATCTCTGTCAGAGTGCAATTGCATGTGGAGAGTAATTCCAAGTTCTCGGAGTTCTTTTACAGATAAAAGGGGTGAAATTATATCTTGTCCTACACGATCATAAATTAAAACTTTCCAAATTGGCACGTCACTTTTTGATTCCTGGCCGTTTAGATTCAACATCTGCTTCAGGGCATTTATTTGTTTTTCTCGTAAAGTCGACATTTTTGAATGGAGATGAATGGAGATGAATATCTTAGGATGCTATGTACTGAAATTTTGATTGTTATGTGGTGTGTACTTTTGAGAAGAATTTTTTACGAAAGTTGACAGATATTTGAGGTTAGGATTGCATGATCGTTTAAACGGTTTAAACTTTTGACACTTTTGACATGTCTCCACGTCTTCAACTTCAATTGAAGTAAAACAGCATGTAAAACAGGGTTGCCAGATGATCGAGCATTGAAAGCGCCATTTTTAAAATCGCAAGATTATCACCAACCTTAGAAATTCAAATATCGCCAGAAAAGAGACACTTTAAAAACATTGTTGCCAACTTGTAATCGTTCTAATAATTTAATCGGAAGTCGGCAGAATCCGCGCGGTTTTCAAAAAATTCTAAACACTATTTTATATAATAATACCTATACTATTACTACCTACTACTACTATACTACTGATATATTAAATATATATATTATATATATATAATAGATATATATATATATATAATATATTGATATATATATATATTAAAAAGTAAAAAACAATTACAGGAATCACAGTATTAGGTCCTCTATCTCCTCTATATAGAGGAAATATATACGATATATATTTTTTTATTCAAAAACTTAAATTTACAAAATAAAATTTTAACTTACATACCAAAACCAAACATTAAAAACCAAAAATGAAAAATTAATTTAAAATTTTAAATGCATTAAAAATTAGAGTAAAAACCAAAAATTATGAATTAAACCAAAAAGATATACTATCCTTCATTTCAAAAAAACGTCCTCCAAAATTCCTCTATTTAAAAAAAGTCGACCACTGTTCCTCTATTTTATCGAAATCGGACTGAATTCTCTTAAATATCGTAATCAGTTATTCTGCACCGATTAAAAAGTTGAATTAAATTTCTCTGTACCACAAAATTGATATTGCAATAAAAATGATATGTTATAATTTATTAATATAAACTACGAAAAAAATAAACAAATACTAATTCACAATTAAATCTCCCCTTATCTACCCTTAAAACAATCCTATACAAAAAGATGTAGAGAATTAAAAAACCGCAAAAATTAAATTTCGGTATTACATCTCAGAGCACCGCGAGTTATCGCGAAGTTTTATGCCCTCGTATTTATATTCGGTAGCAAATAGCGGTCTGCAGTTTGGTTTGCAGTCGATGCCCGGTGGCGCACTCGACTCGACACCACATGTTGAAACCCCGGGATGACGGGGTGAAACCTTGCAGGAAGCATTGGATTGGTGTTTCGCCGCGGCGCGCGGAGGCCGCGGAGCAACCATTCGAAAAGGAAGGACCACCTCTGTTTACCATATTTGGAAAACTTTCCCTTATATGGCAACGTCTACTTCTAAATATGGCAGGCAGGGACGCCCTCTCTCCACTTCATGTAAACCTCCGCGGCTAATTTACCTCACCGATTTCATCCTTTCTCATCAATCTCAAAAAATCTCTTCAATCAATCATCAAACATCAACAACCCCTTCTATTTTTTCTCCCACAAAAATCCCCAATCCTCCTCTAATTTTATCTGTCCCAATACGATGGACTGGATTTTCAGCGTGTATTAAGGTCGTGGAAGGGGTAAAAGTAGTACCGCTACACACGCGGAGGCTCGTAGCGCTCGTAGGTCAAGTTACGATGTTGAGCGCACACTCAGTTCGCGGGGAGCGCTCGTATTGCGCGCATTGTCTTCCCGTGTCGCTCTAGATGATCGATCACGTGGAAAAGCCTGCGCTGGGTTCTCGTAATATCGAGGCGAGAAAGGGCCGAGGGGTTGGGAATAAATGTGCGCGCGTCCGTAATGGACAGAGACGACAATCGGTACGCGGGGCTTGGTTACAGCATGGGGGGTTATGACGGACGACCGTCCACCTCCCAGCTCACAACTTCTCAAATAGGCCGCAGTGGCGCCACCATGATGGCGACCGGTGACGCCACGACGCCTGGCGTCGGGGTGCAAAGGGGTATGAAACGCTCCGCGGACGTCTGCTACGAGGACAACTCAAGACAACCTATCTCCCAGGGACAAATGACAATGCAAGGCGACTGCGTTCCAATCGACGAGTCCTTCACGAATTTGGGACAGCCGAAAAAATCGCCACCCTCCAATGGCAAAAAGACCAAGGGGAGGGTCAAGATCAAAATGGAATATATTGACAACAAACTCAGGAGGTACACCACCTTCTCCAAGAGGAAGACCGGCATTATGAAGAAGGTTTGTTTATTATACGAGATTCACACCTAACAAGATACAAAACCTTAATATCAATCAATACCAACGTATTGTGTTTAGTGGGCATTTTGTAAAAACAGAGAGAGGAGGAGCTTTCTAATCTTGAAAAATGATGAGGTTGAGGAATTTAGTTTGTTTGTTACTGGCGGGTTTCAGCCACCTGTGTGATTCAGAAGTCACCCTGGGAAGACAACGTGGGTGGTGAAAGCGTGAAAGTGAAACAGTGAAATTGCTGTGCGTTCATTCACTCGAGAGGAGCGGCGATCGAGTTCCACTGTCGTACTTATTTCGTATTAACAAACTGCATGTCGAAATCTGGTGTGATGTATAGTGTATGTGTCAGGAGAGTGGTGAATGTGTGATACGACCTGAGTGTCGAATTTTTTGAGGCTAGGCACTCTAGGCAGTTGTTTTTTAGGCGTGGGAGGCACCGGTGATTATCGCTGACCTTCGCGGACGACATAACCTAATTTTCTCGTCCCGGTGCATTCAGGTTCCGATTTTTTATCTTGTCATTCTTATCTTCGTCAGTTCTTCTTTGTAAATTGATCCACAGATCGTGGAAAAATTTTTCTGAGTTTGTGTAAAAAGTTACCCAACTTTCATGATTTTAAAGGCATTAATTTTTCTTGTCAAATCGTTTTCCTGTAGCAAAGGCAAGAAAAGGTTTTATACCGACGTGAAGTTGGTCCCTCAACATATGAAATATCCGAATTTTGGAGTCGTTTGTTGATATTTGTTGGCGAAATTTTGACGTTTGTTGGTCCAAATGGGTCCAAATGAGTGAAAATCGTTGTCAAGAAGTTTGAGTGTCTTTATTCTGTGGTATATTTCAACTGTAATCATTTTTTGAACCACTTTTGAACACTGAGCTTTTTCATAGTAAATTGTTTTGATGTTATATGTATTTAATGATTGGGAAAAAATGTTTTGTCATTATCGTTACATCTTTAGAATAATTTATTAGTGAAGGATTTCTATTTAGTGTTTACTACTGATGTATATCACGACTGTAATTATAGAAGGTTTTAAAATCGGTTCTAATCTCTTCAAATACTAACAAACTCCCACCAAACGATTTCATTATAGAAAATTTGAATATTTTGTAGTTGGAAGTGACAACATCACGAGGGTGCAGAGGTTTCTTTCGAGGAAACGTCAGATGATTTCCGTGAAATGCTGGCGGGTAGTTTCGAACAAGTTTCACTCGAGATTTAGAAATATTTCAAATATTTGTTTGTTGTTTTCTTCTTCCTTTAATCTGAATTAGATCATCTACTAAAATTGCATTTTAACGTTCTACTGATGTTTATATTTTTATTATACCCTTGCTTATTAATGCGGGGTTTTATTCACTCTTTAAAATCTGATATTTCGACCAATTTCTATTTTTATTTGTCTGCCAGTTACTTTCATCAATTTTATTTCTTATGTATCAAGTATATAAATTGAAATTTTTATTAAATTCGTAGAAGGCGAGCTGACTATTCTTTTAAAGTCGTTAAATTCCTCGTGAGTGCTAAAGATCACCGGAAATAATATGGATTCAGTACATGGACATAAATTCGACATCAACTTAATAAATTTGACAGAAAAATGCCTCAGATAGGACTGAAAAGTTCTGCACGTTCAAATGAACGAACTTTTGTATTGATTGTACTTTAAACTAGACATTTGTAAAATATTGATAGATTTGCATTGGAAATAATTCTGTGTGAAGGAAACTTGTAATGTCTGTTGTTAGTTTCAGTTGAAGCAATATTTCTGGATAAAATAAATTTGGGAAAAACTTCTTCGTTCATTTACTTAAACGTTCAAAACTTTCGGTATATTTTCCACGTGGGTACCCACGTGCTCTTCGAGTTCAGCGAAGAATTCCTGACATAATACTACTTTTATACTGATAAGAGATTGCACGGAACCGCGGTTATCTAAAATCAGACACATTTCGGAATAGTGTTTCGAGAGTTTTAATCATTTGTGTCGTTCAAGTCTTAGAGAATTTTGAAATTGTGCAATATATATATTAATAACAATTATGAAACATCCACGAAATCATTATGGATATTTAAATATCTCTCTCATTCGGTAAACTTTTGCATTTAATATCTTTACGTTTCTAAATATTGAATACGTTCTATTTCGTTTAAAAATAACTTTATCTTTAATAAATTAACTTCAATCACCATAAGCATCAATTTTGACCCAACTTCGGTCAAAATTAGATCTACATAATCCAAAAGACAAGTGTCAACTACTGGAAATATGCCAACTAAGCCATCTTACAATGTTTCCAAGGAAATACGAAATTTAACCGAAACATAAATACCCAATTACCGTGAATTTGGCGGCTGTATAAATGCTTTTAAATTTATCTCGCACCTGAAATTCTGATTATCTTGATTGGTTCTTAATCCCTTAATTCCTTATCTAAACTTTTAAAGCCTAATTAGGTATTTAAATGGTATCTATTTAAATCCCCATTGTTTTTAATCCATTTTTTATGATATATCAATGGATCAAAATGTCTGAATGAAATCTTAGAGATTTTTGTGATTGAATCCTTACTCTAAATTCGAAACTCCTTTCAATTGGCGGTTCCAGTAGAATTACTTGTCAGATAAATTTAAAGGCGGGTCGCTGGCCCTAAAAATAAAATCTACAGCTGTCTCTAGTCTAGTAGCGTTTGAGCGGTGCTCATCCACTTACAACTCCCGTTTTTCATGACTGAAAATCATCGATGTGAAAAAAAATAGCCGGCTCGAAAACAGGTTTTAATCGTCTTTGCAAATCTTGAGACGCGATGTAACCTAAATCTCAACTCAGAAGTGACTTCGACTCGAATCGCGAGTCTGAAGTTTTTAATTCTTATAATTAAAGAGCAATTAAGTGTGAAAAAATTACTTTAAGCTTTCACTCCACTTAGCGAATTCCTCCATCGTCATCCAAATTTTACACCCGCCTCTTTTCGCGATAATATTTTCGATTAATATCCTATTCAAGCGTACAATTTTGACAATTTTTACGTCTTAAAATTAAAAGGAGTTTAACATTCCAAGAGTGAAATTTGAAAGTTTGAAATTTACAAAAAAGAGAATTTTAATTTCCGAAAGTTAGGATGAAAGTCTCTAAGCTTTGATTTGAAAGTTATTTAAATTTCTATCGAGTGGGAATTTTTTTTTTAAAAGCAAACGTAGGTTTTCAAAATTGCGTTTGACTATAAAGCGATTATGAATTTTTGCTTCATTCTTCATGCATGTTTTCCACATTCTTGATTAACTGTGTTATATTTTGCATCTAATTGCGAATAATCGTACAAAAAAGCTAAGCACATGTTATCTTATTGGCAAATAGACTATGTGTTTCACTTTAAAAGCACATTAAGAATTAAAGACTACTGGTTTATTATAAAAAGTTTACTTCTTTTGAAGATAATTGTTAACAATGTGTTATTCATTAAACAAAATTCTTCAACTTTATATATAAAGGGGATTTCAATTTAAATACGTTAACAACAATTGATTAATTTATTCTTTAATTTTGAGAAAACTTATGTGAATAAAGTTGCGAACGTTCAAATGAACGAAATATTTTTTTCAAATTATATTTTGTCCAGAAATATTGTGCCAACTAAAAATAACAATCAGGATTACAAGTTTATTTCATTTTTTATTATTTTCAATGTTAATGAAACAATATTTAAAAACTTTTTATGGTTACAAATACAATCAATACAAAAATTCGTTCATTTGAACGTTCAAAACTTTTCAACCATGAAAACTTTTTGAAAAGAATTTTAATGAATCTGATATAAAATAATAAATATTGAAAAGCTTCACGCTTATTCTTAAAGATCTGAGACAAAGATTTCATTCAGAGAAATGACCACACAACTGACTTGCTTTATTTGAAAATTTTCCATAGACAAGACCTATTATTTCCATCTATCTGCCCACAACTGAATTAAATTAGATATTATGCAATGTGACAACTATCAACTATGAAGATCTTTAAAAATTATGTTTCACGATGAGGAAAGTTTTTGTATCACGTATAACAAATTTTATAATTTGTTTTTCAAAAGAAAAATAATTATTAAGACTTTAATTCAGGAATCTCAATTTTTTGTACATCTATAAAATAGTATAATAGTAGAAGTAGTAGTAGTTCCATTTGTACTATAGAATTAAAGAAAATTTTTAAAATAGAGGAAATATAGAACCGGCTGTGATCCCTATATTAAATATAAGATTTCTTAAGGGCATGTTCTTCGGCGACATTATGAAATTTTTTTTCGACGTCACCACGGCCAAATGCAATGATGAATCGATTTGAAACTTTGGAATATAGGAACTTGGTTGTGAAAAATTTTTTTCGACGTTCACCATGTCCAAACGGAATGATATATCGCTCTCAAACAGCTCAAACATTGGAATATAGGAAATGAGACATTAAATTACGTTTGTATATTTAGTTGGAGCCATAATTTTGAAAAAAAATCAGATCCCTACTTTACTGACTTGATTTTTTTTTTAAATTTTGACTACAACTAAATATACAAACGCAATTGAATGTCTCATTTCCTACATTCCAAATTTTGAGAGCGATATATGATTCCGTTTGGACATGGTGAGCGCCAAAAAAATTGGTTACGTCATCACCGTAGATCATGCCTTTAAAGAAAAAAAAAAAAAAACAAAAAAAAACACAAAAAAAAACCAATAGTGAAAATTGCTTTACACAGCGTTTCCCCTTAAATTGAAGCCTTTATAGGTAGAGAAAGATGAAATAAAAGTTGAAGATTTGTCTATGATTTCCAGGGGAGTCTATTGATAATCGATTAAATTGAACACGTTGAAGTTAATAATTGATAACTAAACTCGGCTTTAAGAGCGAAAGTTGTAATGCGAGATAATATTAATGGTAACTGTGCTGAAACACGTCTTGTTGAATGGCGGAAGAATATTTTTAGACGGACAAGAAACCATTTATATCTCATTGCTATGAAAGTAATAAAATTGACTAATACATGTACATGTATTGCAGATTAGCCAGAGACAGCTATAAAATAGCAAACATTGAGTACAACTTAGGTTGTTCTCGGGCGTGTAGCATTCCTTAGTCTGACATTTGTAATAATATTTGATATTTATCTCTTCGATCAACAATCGGGAGTCTAATAATGTCATTAATATTGTTAATTAAAATCCAATTGTGTATCAGTTATGTAATTTATAAGAAATTATCAGCATGATTGAGACACGAATCTAACTATTATTTTCTTTACTGATTTCTAAAGTCATTGAATGTAGATTTTGTAAAATAATTGCTGAAAGTTTGCAAAATGTTGAAAATAGAGTGAGGTGTCGATTTTTATTACCTAGTTAAATTCTTTTGATTTCATCATTCAAAGACCAGTAGCAAGTCTCTTGTTTTGTACCTATTACTTAATTCGAAAGTAGTTTCCCCTGCTCTAATTTTAAACAATTATGGTAGTATTTATAAACTTCTGACTTTTTTTAAATTTACCTTTAGTGTCTGGAAAAAATAGTTAATTTTAGCATTTATTGCTTAGAAGAATATTTTCTTAAATATAAAACAGATATAAATATAAAAACTTTATAAAATTTGTATAATGATTCAGATCTCATTTTGAAGATGGTGGAAATTTAAATCAGATTTGATCAGATTGATGAAAGAAGTGATTAAGATTTTAGTGACTTTAATGCTTGGCAGCTGATGGGTTGATAAGACGAGTTAACTACTATGTAGTTGTGATGCTTAGGAGAAAGATGGATAATTATGTTGAGTGAAATAAGGTAGAATTTTTAGTCTCGAACGCTTGTAATTTTTCTTATTAATCATCTTTAGGTGTTATTATTATTTTTAATTTAAAAAATCTTTAATCGCCACGAGTTATTAAATCTGAAATTTAATTCTTGAAACTATTTTTGATGAGCAAAGGGTAATTATTACGGTAAAAATTGGATTGTATTTTTTAAATTTAGTACCCTTAAATAATAATTTGAAAAATAGCCGTTTAAAAGTTTTTTTATTTATATAAGAAAAAATTCACTTATAATAGGAAAGATATATTTTTAATTACAGTCAGCGGTTTGACAAAAAATTAGAACCATCCGATGATCTCTTCTTTAATCTCCATGTGCATTGGTCTAAAATGGTTCCCCTTTGTTTAGATTTTAGTATTTTAAACCAAGAAAGCTTCGTAGGGGAAAAACGCATTTTGTCTTTAGACGAGACATAAGTAATATTCATCTTCATCAATAATCAATTCTAGAATAAATAGAGTTCAATGCAAGATGAAACTTTATAAACAATTGAGATTGAAAATTCAAAATGAATTATTCTAAAAATATTTGTCCAAATTTTACAAAAATCAAAATTATAAGGTCTCAATGAAAAAGATAAAAAAAAAAAAAAATTAACAAGCAAAGGGGTCTAAAAATTACCAAGCAGAGACCTCAAAAATAACTCAATAAATTATCATTCTATTTTGTTTTTTTCTTTTTCAGGCCTACGAGCTTTCGACCCTGACAGGCACCCAGGTGATGCTTCTCGTGGCGAGTGAAACTGGCCACGTTTATACTTTTGCAACGCGAAAGCTCCAGCCGATGATCACGAGTGAGGCTGGAAAGGCGTTGATCCAAACCTGTCTGAACAGTCCGGATCCTCCACCCTCAGGTTCTTCAGGAGACCAGCGAATGTCAGCCACCGGCTTCGAGGAAACGGAGCTGACGTACAACATCGCCGACGAGGAGCAGAAAGTAAGACAACTGGTGTATGGCTCACCACACGGGGGTGGCTTGCACGCCGGTTACGCGACGGCCGGCGGACCGCCAGGTTCGCAGCATGCGCCACCCCCGCACGCGCAACATGCCCAGCACGCGCATCTGATTGCGCATGCGCATGCGGGTTCACCAAGCTCGCACTTGGTACCTTGTTCGAGTCCTGGTCCCATGCTCGCCGGAGGACCCTATCAACAATCCTGCCCCTCTCCCCTTCCGCCGCCACACGCGAGTTACCACCCGCACATGTCGCATTCACACCCCCAGCGGTAGTAAAGGCTCTCCTCGAACTCCTGCTGTCTTTTCTATCACTGTAAAAAATTGTGGAAATTTCAAAACTTTTTAGTAATTTTTCCAGTTCGATTACGAAAATTGCCTTTCCGATAATATTTATCTGGATTTGGAATTTTTTCTTTACAAAATTGGAATTATTACATAACTTTTGCTGCCTTTTTTCAGCAATTTTTCGGAATTTTTGCCTACTAGATATATGCGGAAAAATTTCATACTGCTTAGTTAGAAAAACTCCGTTAAACTTCAAAAAATAATTCGGAATTATTTCTGAATGCATTAGAAAAAATTTCAGTTCGTGTTTATAAACTGGGAAATTTATTTTGAAGAATTTCCGAATAATTTTTTACAGTGCAATTCACTTCAGGAGACTACTTTTTTCATTCTCATTGAGAAAAAGATACGTTTCGGAAATAATAATGAAAAAGCTGGACGAATAGACAATTAGCAAAATAATTTTGATCCAATCTATAATTTAATATCAGATATTATTTAATTTCGTCGGAAGGTTTAAAAGTGATTTTAAATATATTTTAGCACGATTTTTTTATTTAAATACTTAGTTGTTGGTTTTTAAATTTTTATACTTTAAAGATGATTCTGATACGTGGAATATTTGTTTTTTAAATTTTATTTGGTATTAAGTTTCACCGTATTTAAATTTGTTGAATATGTTTGAAATGGATTATAATCGCAATTCTTGAATTTCTTCTCATGGAACTCAGAACAAGTACAAAGTCAATGATTTCATTAAAACTTTCAATTTATTTCGATGTAAACCTTCTTATCGATGTTCCGAACAATCAAATTAATTTTTGAATTTCTTTCTTTCTGCTTTTGAGATTTAATGAGTTTCTAAATTAGATACTTTAAAATTCATTTACATTAAAATTTGAAAATTTTCAAAATTGACTGCTTGCCAAATTGAAAATTTCCAAACATTGGTGCTTTCAGATTGAAAGCCTTGTAAGCTTTATTGCTTTAGAAGTTGAAATTCAGAATTTCGAGACTTATTATTTATATTTCTTGAAATCCTGGGAGCAAGTCTCCCTCGTTTGATTTTCTTAGTGAAGACTAGAAATGGTAGGAAACGAGTCGACATGTGTTCTGGGGAAACTTAGTAATCGAGAGCTAGTCGAGGCAGTTTCTATTGAAATCTTGGACGAAGGACTGAACACTGAACTTATTTACCCAGCAGAAGCTGACTTTTCGTCCTCCTGCACTCTCTCGTTTTTAGTATTTCTGGGCAATTAAGGGGAGTCCGATGATCAGCCTTAATTGGCTCTCCGCCTTTCATACCGCTTTGACAAACTCGCAAGAGTCGATATACCCAGTTTACTCTTCGGTGTGCTCGGGCTAATTATTTATTTAACGAATAAGAACGTCACGTGGTGCGTTTTATAGTCGAATCAGGCGCGCAAGATCTTCACAGCTAAGTGGATCGCACCAAGATTCGATTTTTATTTTAGTAGAGAAAGGAAAGAAGAAAGCAGTTTGCAAGTTTTCCCCGTTTTAAATTTCTTTATCTTGTTGTTCCCTTTCAAGAATTGTATTTATGTACCTCATTCAATCTCATATTTATTTTTAGCAAATATTGTCTCGGAAAGTTTCTTTAAAATGATGTATTAGCAAATATTTCACCAGAAATGATTAGCAAATCAAACTGTTTTCTTGAAGCTCGTCAGACCTAGACGTCAGTTAGTCCAAAGAGCTCTTATCCACAAACGGATCCTCCGTACTGAATATGATTTTGTGCTAGTTTTTTTATTTGCTCTTGTGCAATAAAGAACGAAATGAAAAACTTACGAAAAAAATAACGCGAATGAATGTATAATAAAAATTGTACGATAGACTATAGGTTTAGTGACTCATGTGATGACTTACTTGTACAGTTTACTTTGTTTTTTATTATTATTTTTTTTTTATTACTTAATTTAAATCGTATTTATTAAATCGTTATCTTTCGTGCGTACTGTCCTGACACGATCAGTTCACATGTCAAAATATAATTATCGACAGAGCAGACATTTGAAAATCATTTGTCGTCGTACGAAAAGCCGAATACGAGGCATAGCAATCAAAAGATTATTGTACAAAGTGGCGCGTGTAGTTTTAGATTTTTTCTTTCCATTTTCGACATCGAGACGCTCTCTTCCTTAGATTAGATAATAGAATCCCGTCCCTAATTTATTCCGGGACTGTGATCGTTATCGTACCTGGAAAAAAGTTGTTCGATATCTATTTATTTACTTCGAGCAAGTTTACAGTTAATCAAACAAATCAGAATCAAATAATAAACTAGTTAAGCCAGGACAACATTTTTTTTTTGCCAAAAAAACAAAATCCTGAATTAAAAAGAAATACATACCGAGAATTCGAATTCTCGAATAAAAATAATATTACCGAAAATGTTTATTATTAAACATTTTTTTATGTACAAGTTTTCGTGAATTTGAATTTTCGAAAGTTTTTTTTCGGTATTTTTTCACATTTGAAATTTGAGTTTTTCGGAAAAATGTGTTGTCCCGTTTTGTTAATCATGGAAAGTTTATTTGAAGCAAATAAGTATGTGGCCATAGTGAAATTATATATAATCAGAATTTTCCAATTTTTTAAACAACTTCTTTTCTGGGTGAATCACTGAGTGGCGAGGTGGGGCAGGAAAATGGGTCCCAAAAAGATATGGTGCGAGTTTAGGTCCGGTAGTGCACGCTTTCATTGTCACACGTAGAGTTGTAAAATTTCCGATTTTCCTGGCTTTTCATTACATCTGGCTTTTTTTTTCTCGATACCATAAAAAATCTCATGAAAACTTGCTTTCAGAATTTTCAAACACTTAAACATTTTTTTCTCACTGAATTCTAAACTCGATAAAAATGATTTAAAAAATGTATCTGAGGACTTTAATATTTTATTGTGATAGCTGCATATCCCCCTTGAGATTGAAAAAGAAAAGAAAAGAAAAAAATTAAGGGGATTTTTATAAAGCGAAAAAGAATTGTGAAATTTTGCAACGCTAGTCATGCAGTATTTTGTTGTGCATCGTTTTATCATAACTTTTGCATTGTACCGTGTCGTGCTGACGTGGCATGTGTAGTGTTTTTAGGACAGATCGACCCTCTATAAAAGCTATATTAACTTTTTTTTAAAAAGTCTAATGCATGAAGTTTCTATTGAATAATAAATGATCTATTTAATGAATTAAAAATTCTATCTTAATTAGTAGAAAAGAGGTTCGAACAGTCCTTAGCTTAAGTAGCTGGTACTTAAAACTCCCTTAATTTAATTCCCGACCCTTCACATAACAAATGATTTATTTTTTTGTCGTGTGATACGTGCAATTTTCTAGAAACATTGTGCATGTAGTGTGTTTGTCTTTTATTTTTGGATTTGTACGATTTTGTAGAGTGGATAATTATTATTATGAAATGCTTTATAATACTCGACGAAGAAGGTGTAAGAAGTATTGGTGTGCATTTATTGAGAGGTTGGAAGTGAAGAAAAAAAAAAAAAAAAAAAAAAAAAAAAAAAATTAAGACATACACTGACACGTTACATTTACACAGAGACACTCGTTTCCCTGTCAACATGCAGAGTACAAATGATATAACGATAGTAATCGTAATGATAATTATACGATCCACGCCCAGTATGTATCACAAGTGTACATATGTACTGTAAAATACTGTGATAATATTTATATTACTTTTATATACCTTCTTTAACAATAATACAATCGTACGATCGTTAATTTACTGTGGTTTTGATTTTATTTTGTTCTTTCAATTTCCATCTGCGAGATACTAATTTGAACCTTTTTTAAGTATCAATAGACGCAATCATTGCCTTTAAGTGTCAGACTATCTGAATTTTTATAACTGTATTTACCGTCGGGCACACAATTTTCACATTTGGTGTACATCAAAATAGTTTTTGTTCTGAATTTTTTTCAATTTTGACTATAGGTATTGATGAAAAAAATGTTATACATACGTTGAATTTTACGAAATTAGTCAATTTCTTGATATTTCAAATAATTGAGTAGTCAAAAGCATGTTTGAAATTTATAAAGTTGATTTGTTAAAACAAAGTTAAATTGTATTTAAATATTGTATATTATATATACAACAAAAATTCTATTTAGGATTATATCATCAAGAAAATTCTCTATGAGGAAGCTCAGTGTTCATAAAATGATCATCACGATTGAAATTTTTAAACGGTAAATGTTTCTATAGACTAATTTCTATAGATTAATTTAAAAATGCAATAATTTCTTCTACTTGGAATCGATGTACACCGATATCGGAAATAATATACCCGAAACTATAATCAAAAGAAAAAAATATTTGATTTTCAAACACTTGAGAAATCTTAAAGGAAAAAATAGATTTGAATTTCATGAAATTTTAGAAATATCAATAAGGATTGAGTCGAGCTCAGTCTTTATTGATATTTAATACTCAATCTTTTATTTATACCTGAATGAAGGATTTCAGTGACTCAACAAATCTTTTCTCTCGTATAGGTGAATAAATTGACAAGTAGAGTGCAATAAAAACGTCGGCTTTGATTTTCATTTACACGTTCTTGCTACATTGAATATTTTTTCAAGCATTCACCAAATCAAAAATACAGCAGAGGCGATATTTTCTCGAGGGTTGAAATCGAAGTCTTTTTGCCATATAAAGGGAAAAATTCTTGACCTAATTTCTATTTCGGTTGGCAAAGATCGAATTTGACCCTGGAAATCGATTGAAAATATAAATCGAGTGAAAACATAAATTGCTTTTCCATCAATGTAGTTTAAACTTGTACAAAGTATAATTTGTTAAGAACTTTAGTTCAATTGCATGTGTAGATATATGTGTGTGATTTTTTTCCTGATTCCTATGTGTTGTCCTGTGGTAAAAAAAAATTGTCCTAGTTTTAAGCTTGAGGATATTGCAAAAGGTAGGTTACTCCATGCTTTGTTCAATGTATAATGTACATATGTTAAAAAGCGATTTACTATCTTTTTGTGTAGGTATCTTCATCCAAAAAGCTTTCGTTTTTTCTCTGAGATAAAAAACAACAGCACCCTCTTTGATGTAATCTTAATAAATTATACTTGAGTAATTCACTTTAAGAGTATTAAGGCAATAAAAGAAGTAGATTCAAATTTGAAATTGTAATTTAGTATTGATGTAAGTTTATGGCAGAAATTTTAATTATTTTTCTACATGTTCTGCATCAAGTGCATGGATTTTCATTGCATTGGGAATAAATGAATTAGCAGGCATTAAATATATAAGAAAGGTGATAGGTACAGCAAAGAAGTCTGTGAAAATGGTTTGAAAGAAATTATTGCAAAATAATGTGGTTGCTGAGAATATACATAAGTATATATAAGATTTTCTTTATGCAATGATGCACCTCATAATGATCGCACGTGTGCGGTCGCATACAGGAATAAAAGTGCAGCGCTTATTTCTCTAAACGATGAGTGCAAGATTTTACGAAATCGAATCCGTGTTTTTGCACAAGAGATCTTTTGTTGGTGGATTTAGTAATATGGTGCTATTAATGCTGATTGTTGGATGATAAAACCTTGTTTCGAGTGGCTTTGATTCCATTAAAGGATTGAACATAAAGCACCTCAATTACTGAAAGAAAAATGTCAGAAAATGTCGTTCGATCGAGGAAACATATACTGTTAATTGAAAATAGAGGGAACTGAGAAATTCTTTGAAAAAAAGAGATAATGTTCCACATCTAAATCTGACTGTGTCGACAAAAAAAAAACTCGTTTCGTTACATATTTCTCGTGAGGTTATTGCAGTGGGAATTGTCAGTCTAGTAATTTTCATCAGAGGTTTAATGAAATAAAAGGCCAAAACAGGTTTTTGTCGACTATAGGATTTAGCAACGATTTTTCCAAGTAGAATCACAGAAATTTCGTGGGCAACAGTTTTCTTTCGCCTGAAGGCAGAATGCGAGTTTTCAGATGTCAAAGATCTTCAGAAAAATAATTTCAGTGAACGAAAGTGAACTTTTACTCCCTAGGAAGTAAAAACTAAAACAGGCATCTAGATTACAAAATAAAAAGCCCAGGTGGTTCCTCATTACATAAGAAATAAGAATTCCATTAACATTTAACAAGCCCCTTAAACTTTGTATACACTAAAGAAACCAGAAGAAATAAATTTAAATTTAAAATAATTGCTGCTCATCTCCATACATTGGCCTTAAGTCTTGCGCAAAAAAATGGAATAAAATTCTTGTTACAGAAACAGCTGTAAATACATGGGAATTTTTTTTGACATTCGCAAAGCGTGTCGACTCTAGCTCGAGTGCAGAAAAAATTGAAAAAGTTAAGAACATATGCTATGGTGGTGATGTTTATCATCATTCGATCGTATCAGTATTGATATAAGAATATCGGATCCAATCTGCTATCTGAACCCGAACCCGATCCCGATCCCGAAAATGTGCATCCTGCAGGGTGAGCATATGAGCATTTCGTTTCCTGGTCTGCTTATCCCACATTACTGCAGGCGGGTAGAAGGCGCGATAAAAAGCGGCATTCCTGACTCTTAAGTTGGACTCTATATAAGTGTCTGCCATCGCGAACATTGCCTGTATATGGCGACAACCAGCCTTTGACAAAGGTGACCGTATATGGTGTTCTGCTTCCACCTTCCATACACGCGTGCGTACACCTGGGTGCGTCGTCGCGTTGCATTACCTCGTTAAGTCGTAAATCGTGCTTCGACCGCAGAAACCGTCATTTTTTTCAACTCGATTCCTTTCTTTCGACGCGAAAACTTCTTCACGAGGTGAGCTTTAATGATGCAGTATTACAATGTATGCAGTGAGTATACCAGAAGCTCACCGCCGTTCACCAACCGACCATCATCCTCAAAAGCTTCGACCGGATATCGCCAAAGACTCAAAGAGGAGCCTCAACGCCGAATGAGGAATAAAATGCCTCGTGAAATTTACGATTCGCCTTACTCTCGCCAATTTTAATGACGCAGAATTTAAACTGGCCTGTAATTTATGTTGCCGATATCATAAATAACGATCGGTTATGCAAAAAGGATGAATTAAACTAAATCGGCCCTTTTAGTTAAATTTTGATGAGGAGAGACTGCGAGGTCTGCGAGCTGTGTAGAGGGAATTAAAGCGTCAGTTTTAAATTTGGTCGCTTTCAGATTTGGGGTTTATTTTATTTATGCTGTCGGGTTGAGGAAATTTTGGTTTGTTGTGAAGAAGTTTTCTTTGATTTAATATTATAGATTAGTTTCTTTACATGTTTAAAAGGAGAAAGTTATATTGCAGAAAGGGTCGATCATGAGTTTTTATGCCCCAAAAGAATGTTAGGCGATTTAGAGAATATTGAAATATTTGAGAATATATAAGAAGTATGGAGAATATGGGAATATATGGGAATACGTAATAATGTGCAGAAATGTAAGGGAATATTTTGAAATATTTCCAAAAGTTAACATTATAAAATAATCGCTGAAAAATATTGCTACACTTATAATTATATAAATAAGTATACAAGACGATGACAAAAGATTTAACAAAAAGGATTTAAGACTAGGTTTCAAAAGATTTAAACTAAATTCAAAAATACTTCAAGATATTTTAATTATAGATTTTAGATAAATCAATGTAAGGTTTAAATCAATGTAATTTTAAAGAGTTTAAAAGTAAAGATGTATTAAAAGGTTTTGAGTGATTTCAAGATACATATTTTAAAGATTTCCAAAAATTTCTAAACATTTTTAAAAATAAAATAAAAGGATTAAGATAAGAAGAAAAACCGGGAACAACGTTTGTTGATCGGAATTTTGTTTCCGCAGAAATATTTGAAGATCTATTTTCATTTTTGAGTTATTTAATGAAAATATTATGTCATCAATAAATTCCAAAAAAAGAGAAATAAAAAAAAAAAAAAAAATAACTGTAGGAATTTAAAATCTGAAAGTCTGTAAAAAAATTATTGAACTCCGAGTTCTGAAAACGTGAGAATTGTTATTATCATATCTATGGTATGGTTCCCTTTTGTGGAAATTTATACCAATAAAGCATCCCTTGAGAACAGAGGACATCAGAGTCGAGAGGTTGATACTTCTCCATAAAAAGCGTCATTATTTCATCGAGCTTTGTACACATCGCCGATATTCTTTCGATGATTCGTCTGACTCGTCGTTGTCGTTGAGGAACTTCGGATGGAATTCTGCTGGTACCATTACGGTCAACGACTCCATTATCCATCTTGCGGGACAGCTCTGAGTTTTTGCAGTTCCTCCACCACTTCGGTAAGAATCCACTTTTTGGAATCAAACTTGGTTCGAGTTCTACTTCTCGAATTTTTTACTTCCTTGGGCAATAAAATAATTGCTCTGGTTCATGATGGAAACCTGCATTTAATTTCAAAAAAGAATACCATCTCCGAAGTTTAACCGGAAATTAAAGTTAAAGTTCTTCATCTGCACGAAAAGTTAAAGTTGTTACCTTTCTCAATTTTCATGATCCTTTTAATCACTTGATACCTTATTTTGAAATCCCTTTAATTCTCTTAAAATTCTGCAAATTAAAGTTAAAGTACTTTTATATACTAAATTTAAAAGTAAAATTTCTTGCGTTGCTCAATTTTCAAGATGGTTTACCATTTTTCTGAATAAAAATGCAAAAGTTTTGTATCTACTAGTTATATAAATATAGTAGCAGTGAAGAAAATTACTTTAATTTAGAAGAAAAATATTCGGTATCTATAATAATAATCTTCCTATTCTTTCATTCATTCATTCATTCATTCATTCATTCACTTTATCTGCACTTTGAAGTTAGCTCCTATGTTTTCACTTGCATTTTCGTATTTTTTTGTTTTGAAATTTTTGACGTTGATCTGAAGAAGTTTGATCCGAAGAAAGTTTTTAAACCGAATTAATCCGAATATTCAATCCGAACGAATTCGAGGCTTCTCCGAAAAGTTTCATACCGAATGAATCCAAGACTTTAATTCGAATGAATTCGGGACCAATAATAATCTCAATTTGTCTGAAAGGCCTATTCGAATAAAATTATCTGTTTATTTAAATCGAAATTTCTACCACTGATTAATAAAATCATCAATTTTAACATACAATCATAAGTGCAAAATTTTACAAGACTTTTTTATTTCTTTTAATCATTTTTTTTTTGGTGTTACTGATAACTGATACGGATTAGCTCGGATTCATGCGGATCGGAATTGTTAGGTTGATATTTGATTGCCTCGGATTTATTCTAGAGGAATTTATAGGCTGACTTCGGATTCATTCGGATAGCCATCTTTAAACATACTTCGGATTGGCATGGCTTTATCCGGATAGGAATTTTCATATAGATTTCGGATTGGCGTGGATTTATTCGGATAGGAATCCTTATATTATACAGAGTTCGGATTTGCACGGATTCATTCAGTAGATTTTGACTCTGCAGATTTTCAAGACAGTAGTAGTTTCACTTCTTTTTGGGACCAAAGATATAAAACATTGGGGCGGTATCATTGAACTTAAGATTAGTGACTCTGACTTTTTTTTTTTTTTTTTTCCTTTTTTCTTTATTGTCTCGTTTTCTCCAAGGACGAGACTCTCTAAGGGAGCCGCAAGAGCTTATACAATATTACACACACTAGCGGGACCAGAACTGCGTATATAGGGTGTTTTTTTTTCTTCTTTTAATTCTACATGCAATCCAAAAATTATTTCCTTTATTGATTTCAAGAATAGTTATAAAACTCTTATAAATAATTATAGAGCGCAGATTTTAATTCAATTTATTTTCATCCTTCTAATTTTAACCCAGTACAAATTTTTATAATAAAAATATAATTAAATTGACCCAGCAATTTTTGTTAATTTGGGCTAATATTTGTTCATCAGTAAAGAATATAATTAGCAATAAAATGGGCATGTAATTTTCTTTTCAAGAAGAAACACTGGAGTAATTTTTCAGAACACGTAATGGATTTTCTCCACTTGTATGTTTATGAATGCCTTTTTTAAGGCGTGTGAAATTAAGAGAGATTTCTTCCTCAGCAACGAGTTTTCTTTTTAAAGTCGACTACCCACGTTGAATGAAAAATATATGACCAATTTGGATGTCTCGTGCTGAGAATAAACACCCTATATGTATATGTACTATTGCCGAGGAACACGAACACACGTGTATAAGGAGAAGCGGAAGGTAGTGAATTGTATTCCAAGTCAAACCCTGTTTCTCCCACTAGTACTGTGAAAGTAACTTTGACTGATGAGACTATCCGATTTCCGGTATCGCCGAATATTTCGGCCGATTGACTTGATTCACTCGATGCATTTTAATTTCGTTTAATATCGAAGTTGACAAATATCCAATAACGACGATTTGTATTCAAGTGCTTAAATTCTTTTGAAAGATGATTCTTTTTATTTATAAGTTTGTACGTAATTAGATCAGAATGCGGACATGTTAATAACTGTTCAATTTTGGGAGGACAAGTACAAGAAGAGGGCTCAAATTTCAATTTTGAAACTTAAGAAGATTGGATAATTAAAAAATAATAATTAAGAACTTGCTATTTAGTCGAAACAAATTTTATTTAACCGAAAATGGTCCACATCGAGGGAAAAGCCCATTAAAAATGATGTCCAGCAGTATTAACTGAATTAAACTAAAATTTAAATTGTTATAAACAAATTAGCGAACAAAAGTTATATCTTCCTTATTTACAATATTTAAATGCACTAAACCAATATTGTCATATAGGCAAATGAAAATAAAATAATGTCAACTTAAAATTGGAAGATGATAAACATTAATCCCTAATTGTTTATAACAATTTAATAAACAAATGGAAGTTAAGATATTTTTAAATAGATAAATTTAGTTTTTTCAGCAGAATTAGCTGTAAATATCTGTTTCAGATATAAATTTCAGATTGATCTGAAAAATTTTGGATTGGTTCAGAGTGAATTTCAAGCCGAAGCTTTCGCTAGTGAAGTTGATGAAGATGATGATGAAGGCTTCCTAGAAGAAGTTTATAAGACTCATTTTATAAGACTTTATTGACATTGTTATACGTTATAACAATATGACATCATGGTCTCGGTTTGCACGTGTCTGTGGTGAGCTTTTTTCAGTTGGTTTACTCTGTCAATGAAAAAACTCGATGAGGAGGATGAGTGACTCTCGATAGGGATCATAAACGCATAGGGACGCGTTCGACGAGATCGCTA
The DNA here is from genome assembly GCA_904066005.1 of Synergus itoensis. Taxonomy (NCBI): domain Eukaryota; kingdom Metazoa; phylum Arthropoda; class Insecta; order Hymenoptera; family Cynipidae; genus Synergus; species Synergus itoensis. The sequence goes on from CAJFCP010026120.1 coordinate 106,756, forward strand.
ACCGAACCACGTGTGAATTCGTGAGAATCTTTTGTGGTCGTCGAGCTCAGGTCGAGCAGATGACCTTATAAGGAGCGAGCAAACATGCATCTCCTCCACTATGTTACACGTACAGGTATCAACGTACGCAACATGCGGTCTCATTTGAACGATCGCTTCGTCGAATTAAGCTAATTTGTCCATCCAACTCTCATTATCCATTATAAATATTACATCGCTCTTATTATATCTCGAGAAAACATCACCGTAATAAACTCGATAATGATGTGTAAAATAATTATGACAAGAAAATTTAATTATGGTATTATTCTCTTCATAACGACCATTTTACTCGGGTTAAAACTTGTTAAAATAAACAAGATCCTTTTAAAACAAACAAGATAACAAATTTTTAATTGTAGCTAATGAGGATTTAAGAGGAATTATAAATTAACATCAGAATAGGAGAGATTTATGTATATTTTCTTCGGCCTTATTCCTTTTCGAGCTTTAGTCAATCTGAAATGTATTCTGAATTCTGAGTTTATTTACTTTATCGAATTCTTTTCGCTTTTGTTGATTTTAAAGGCGAAGTTGCCTTGATATGATTTTTCAGCAACTGAGGTATTTAGCCATGAATGGAGAGTGAAGAGATACTTTTTAGCGGAAGATGATTTATCACGTTCATATTCAATTACACCTTTATTTGTCACTTACATATTCCCCTCAACACTTCTCTGTCGCCGTTTAAGGTTCAGGGCATTAAAAGTGATTTACAGTTAGGTGCTTACCTTTTCCAGTACAAGTTCCAAACAAAACGGTTACAAATGCTTTTACGAGCTGATCAACATTTTTACAACTGCATCTCACCATTTAAACCTTGCAAATAATACCAGAGCCCCCTCAAATTTTGAGATTTTTAAATATTAAAATAATTTAGGAATTATTAGTCTCTAGGGAATTTTATTCTTTGGATTTTAGCAGTTAGTTATGTGCATGAAATTTTTCTCTTTTTTGTGTGTGTGTGTGTGTGTGTGTGTGTAATTTGTAATTAGCCCTCTGCTTCTATAATTGAATTATATGCTGTCGTGAATTCTATATTCTATATATATATATAAAACGCAGACTTGCGAAACGTAATTGGGATAATTATAAAAAGAAGCAGTGCATTTTTCATAGCATTTACTCATTTTCTTTCCCAGGCCATCTAAAGCTAAAGGAAGGTTTTTTATTTGTTCTAGGAGGACGCAGCTTCCCCGAGGTCGGACATCTGTGGTAACGATAGCGAAGTGGATAACGATAGTGACGTGGAATCGCCTGTGTCGAAAGACTCGAAGAACCACACAGGCAAGTTTCTCATTTATTTTATAATTTCTTGCCTCTATTGCAAAACTTAAATTTGTGTCTTCAAATTCCAGCAATTCTTAATCCCCAATTCTCAATCGACGTTTACTGCAGGCTTTATGGAAAAGAATTTGCTAATTTCTACTTGGTGGAAAAACTGTGAAAGAATTTGCACATTTTTCTGCGTGCTTTCCAAGAGAATCTTAAATGAAAAAACCAGCAATTGGTCATCGCGTTCTACATTTGGCTTTAGAAAAGCATTTTGAGACTGAGGATCTCTGAGGAGCTAGAATTTTGAAGAAATTCAAGTTCATAAATCTAAATCTCAGTAATTTTGAATATTCATAAAATAAATTCACTAGAAGATTTTGAAAGAATCTGAAGATGATGAATTTTTATCTGGCATTTTTGCATTCAATGAATTTTAAAAATCTCGATACCAATTTCCACAATCGATTTTCTTTTCTTAATATATTCGCCCATCCCTAGTTCAGTTTTGAAAGCTTGAATTTCCCATTAAAATGTCCAGGAAAGAGGATTTTTGCGAGGATTTTTGCAAACCGGGAAATAAGGACTGAGAATATATTTTTAGAATCGAGTGGCCTCCAGGGGTGATTCCTGAGTCTATAATAAAAATTTCTATTGCGGTAAGGCATAAATCTCTGGGTGGTACATCATAAACCTGTTCTATTTTCGGTATCTGATTTGAAAAAGGGCGTATCTCTCATAGCCGAGTTATACTTGGGCCGTTAAATAAAGTCGGCGGCGTGGAAAATCATTAGAGTGTGTCAGGAGCACTTAGAATGCGAAAAGCGTGCGAGCGATGACGGCTGGGGTTGCCCGTGTAGGGGAGTTGGTAAGGAGTCGCGATGACCAAACTAAGACGACAACGCGTTGCCTAACTGGGAAGTAGGATCCGGTCGAAAGCCGTGCTCGATGCAGGTGTACACATAAATATCGATGCTAATGTACCGAGCGGATCTCATCCGATCCGACCCCAAGCATGAAAATTCGTACTTGGAAAAATGTCTAGTCCACCGTTTCCTAGCTGCTTGGCATTTTATTTCATATCGCATCTCCTCTCATTTTCATCTTCCCCTTATTAAAGCCCAAAAATTTACAACAAAAAAAAATAAATAAATAAGAAAATAGAATTAGACTTTGTTTTTATCGTTATTTTCTGGTACTATCGAAAAAGTAGCCATTTGCCGATTAAGAAAAATTTGAAAAGGTTACACAACAAAAATCAAGTGTAATATTTACCCCGCGATTTCAGGGTAAATAAAAATAAAATAAAATAAAATAAAAATTACCCTCAGATGGGTAAAACTAAATACTACTAAATACTACCCTGAACATATACGATTAACATTTCAATTTATTGTACCTTCTTTTATTTAGATGTTAAAAAATTAAACTTTATCCACAACAAGTGACACTAACACACTGTCTATACATATGACAGAGTGTTAGTGTTACTTGTTGTAGATGAAGTTTAATTTTTTAGTATCTAAACAAAAGAATATATGAAGACGCTTTAAATTGATATATTTTTGATTTTATGTAGGTACTTAACGGTATTTAATCGGTAACTTAACTTATCCGGTGATCGGATATGAGAAGCCTTTAGACAATTTAATTTGCCCACTGGGACTGATTACTTAAAAATTTCTATAGTTTTCAGTCGAGTCGCTATTTTACATTCTGTCCAGGCTCAAATTAAGTCAAAATGAAATATTCAAAAATTCAGGGTGTTTTCCAGCATGAAAACGCGGGAATTTAGTGGACGAAAATTTTTAAATACCGTAAAATTTCAATGCAGGAAAATTGATCTTATAAATTAAGAAAGGTGTTTAACACATTATATGTCAGCGAAAATAGAAATTGATCTATTAATAATAAAAATAATAATTAAAAATAGTTCATATATAACAGATTTTAGAAAATTTCCAGGTATTTTTTGAGATTATATAGATTTTTTAAAGACTTCAAGAAATTTAAAATTATTTTAAGGGATTAAAAAATATTTTTGTATAAAAATTTCTTGCATTCCCTTAAAATTATTAAAATCTTTTAAAATTCCACGCAATTTGAAGAGATTTTTAAGAAAGTTTAGGGAATTTAAAGAATTTTTAAGTATATTGTAAAATTCCTTGTGAAATTTTAAAAGATTTTAAGAAGCTTGTAGAATTTTAAGATATTTTGGCATTTTTACATTCTCATCAGAGAATGTATTAGTTTTGTGTAAAATTTGACCCCCCCATTTTTTGTCAAATGTCGACGTTTTGTGACCCCCTGAACCCGAAAAACATGTTTTTACCAATGTGTCTGTCTGTCTGTCTGTCTGTCTGTCTGTCTGTCTGTCTGTCTGTCTGTAGATTTTTTTTGTGAGCACGATAACTTTTGAAAGAATTGACCGATTTGCTTGGCCTTTGGTATACTCTTTTAGTGTCCTAAAATAAAGGTCAAGTTCGTTAGCCAGCCATTTTTGATAAAAATTAAAAAATTTGGATCATTTTTAAAATTTTTGAAAAAAATTTTTTTTTAATTTACAAATTCTGTTTAAGGATATTCGTAGTACTTAAATAGTCGAACAATTTATCATTATAACTTTTTTCGATAAAACAAAAATTGTCAGACTTATAACATTTTGAAAATTCAAAAAAAATAAAGAAAATAAAAATTTTAAGCTAAATAACACACGCTATGAAAAAAAGTTAAAAGATGAAAAATGTTCCTTTTTGAACGTCCTATAAGACTGGTATAACCACTTTTTGAATTTTCTTTTAAAATTCTAAAATTTAACATTTTTAGCCAAATAACATGATACGCGTTACTTGGCTAAAAATTTGAATTTTATATTTTTAAAGAAGGTTTAAATATCGAGCGCGAAGTGCATGTGCACTGATGAGAATGTGTTCCTTAAGGTCGATAGAACCTTAAGTAAATTATGTAGTTTTCTTTTTCATTTGAAAATAAAGTAATTTAAATAAAAGTATATAGCAGCAATGAAGGTTGGTAAGCGAATGCAAGCGCGCGAAGTGTGATGAGAATGTGCTCACAATGGCACCCCTAGTTTAAAGTGTTTTTAAGGGATTTTAATGTTTCTTGTAGAACTTAAAAAAGGATTAAAGGATTTAAAATGATTTTGAGTAATTTAAAAAGAAGGAATGAAAATTTAAAGGGATTTCATGAAATATTAGGAAATTTGAAGGGATTTATTGGAATTCTAAGAATTTCTAAGGGATTTGATGCAATTTTAAGGGATTTTAAAGGTTGTCGTGGAATTGTTTCTATGAATTTTAGAGATTTTTGCGAATTAAAAGTGATTTTAAGTGATTTCAAAGTTTGCCGTGGAATTTTAAGGAATTTCGAGAGGTTTCAAGGAATTTTAAGAGATATCTAGGTATTTAAAAGATTTAAAAGTTTTTCGCGGAATTTAAAGGATTTCAAATGTGAAAAAATGTAAGAAAATTAAAAATTTTAAAGGATTTCTTGGAATTTTAAGAAGTTCTAAAGTGTTTCATGAAATTTTAATGAATATTAAAAGTTTTTCGTGAAATTTTGCAGAATTTTAGACGCTAAATATAAATATTTAAACTCTTTTTTGAAGCAGACTAAATTTGATCCAATGTGTTTGTACATACATATTATAAAAGATCTATATATTTAGTAATATATTTATATCACTGTCTCAATATAAAGTATCAGTAGAAACTCCCACAATAAATTATAATCGAGTGCATAATACACAGTAGATCATCAAGTCACAGCTGCGGAGTGATGAAATAAGTATATAAATTATAGATTATACAATATAGTTGATCATGATCAAGTCCACTCGATATCATCAATCCTCTCGAAGCGACGGATCATCGATCGATCCGATCCCAACCGGCGAAAACGATCTCTTTGACTGAATAATGGATCGAAATATTAATTTCGTCATCCCCTGACACTCTGAGAGGTCCAGAACTCGACTAATTCTTCCCTTCTCAATGCACTTTCTACTCTCGAAAATTACGTTTTGAATTCATCGCGGTAGGTTGAACTATTTAACACGTTTACCATGACCCTCTTCTACACGTGTGTGTGAGTTTCTTCATGACGTATAGTATGTACTTCACTGTAAAATATTTCCACGCACTCAAAGAAAAACCGACGTGCACGAGAACTGTAAAATAAAAATAAAAAAAAATATAGGCTGTGTCGAATATCGTGTTCGGTTGTCATTACTTGGTAAAATTACAGCAGTTAATCTCCCTGACGATGAATCGATGACCACAGAGTCGTTGCAATTTCTGCAAGGCTTTATGGCTCATAAAAATTAATTACGCCTCTCGCGCGTTGCAACCTTTTTAATTTGTGAGAAATAAAACGCATACTAAGTATAGACACATTTGCAAGAAATTTTTTAAATCTTGTATAATGTACAGGGATTAGAGACGGATTCAAGTTTCCTTATTAAATAATCATAGTTGTCGATGAGCTATTATTATAACTCGATTATCTTTTCGAGTTGCTTCTTTCGAAGTACATATATATTATTATCTATTTCTCTCGGAAGCTATGGGAATTTAACATTTTCTAGTGCACCACTGCTCTTGAATTTATTCCAGTTCAGGGCTTCAGGGGTGAAAATCAGATTTTCTTTAATATTAGAATCAGGATTTTATTCAACAATATCGGTCAGAATTGTGAGAATTCATCTGTTTTTCTTACTTTGTTTTTAAATGTTATACTTTATGTGATACTTTATAAACTATATGATGTAGACATTTATAGATAGATTTATAATTATAATAATTACCTTTTAAAATTAATGAATTTTTGTTTTTTGTTTTTGTTTCAGCAGGGATGCCCTCATTTTCCGCAGGAATAATGTACCAAATGCCACAGAACGTTGTTTATTCGCCAAGTCCTGGAGTTTTGCTCAGTATTGGTCAAAATGGTCAACCCGTTCAGATTTCACAAGACGGGGGTGAGTTTTACTTTTAAATATCCCATGATATATCATATCATCAGTTATCACAGATTGTTATCTATTCACTGCCTCTTTTGAATTTGTTCACCTATTTCACCTATTCTAGGAATTTATCAATTTTCATCTTTTTTCAATTGATAATGTTGAATCATCTCAAAAATTAATAATATTCCTTTTGAATTACTACTCTTTACTCCTGAATTCCTAATTTAAATTTTACTGATTTGGATAGGTCATGATTTTTTTTGCTTTTAGCCTGTTGTTTTAATTTTATTTCAATTATTTGTCATCACCTATTTCTCGAAAAAAATCACCTTTTTTAATGACAGTAGATGCTGTGATGACTGGAATATGTAAAAATAAATTTTGGGGAGTGACAAAAATGTAATAAACCCGAAACGGAAAGTCTTTAAAAGCTTTTAAAATGACGCTCCATCTCCCGAAATATAAGTATAATAAATAAAATAAGAGTGAAGTACATAGTATATTTGTTCTCTGATGTAAGAAAATACACCATCCTGTCTTTTTTCAACCCACTATACTAAATTCTAATATTACCTCGCTATTTTTGGTTCCAGTCTTTTACTAAAGAACGCCTCAGTGAACCTATAATAGAATAAATAACAAAATCTTCAATCTCCATTCAGGAATAGTTATACTGCTACGAAATCCGAATCAAAATGTCCAGTTCTCTCAAAGCTTTTAAAATTAGAACTTGAGATTATTAAATTCGGTTTAACAAGCTGTGAAGTTGTATCAACTTTTGTGCTCATTCAATGAGCACACTTTGCTTCCTCACAGAGGAAGCATTAAATTTGGATAATAATTGTTTTTTAATACATTTTTTTCATTGCAGTTTTATTTTATTAATTTTATTAAAATAAACTATGTTCTTATTGTCTTTTGGAATAGATCTTCCATGATTCAACCCTCGAAAAATGAAGAAGAAAAAAAAAAAAAAAAAAAAAAACAGTTTTTGAAATTATTTCAGTAGAAAATTTTATATTATTCATATTTTTAAATAAAATGTATTAATATTAGATTATTTGGTTTTTACGACACAAGAAACCTTTGAGTTTCTTACGTCAACTTTGAATTTTGAAAATTTGAAGACTTGAAGTTGAAAAATTAATTTGTAAAAAATTATTAATAAACATAACTTCCTTACTTCTCAATTAAATAGATTAATCAAATAGGTCAATTGACTCGTCTCGACGCAAAGATTGTTTATTTTCCTTACATCAGCTTTGAATTTTGATCAACCGAAGCATTTCGAAATTAATTCTTTCAAGATTTAAATGCTGAATTCCGATAGTAAAATAATCTAAACTTGTAAATGCTAAGTCCAATGTTTCATATTTTGCAATTTTCCACAACGAGTGGGACATCATGTCACAACACGAAATTCCTGTTTACAAATTGGCTAATTTATAAACGTCATTTTGTTGCAGGGTCATCATCCGTAAATTCTACGCAAGCCAATCACCCATTCATCACGATTCCTCTAAACGTAGCAATGACTGCCGCCGGACTCTCGTTACCGTTGACATCAAAATCCTTGTCTCCATCACGTTCCCTCACGTGTACACCGAATTCTGATTTACCTTCGGACCTTAGCAAGGATCGAAAGTGAAGTGATAAATAACATAAATTTATAATATTATAATTGTGAAATTAAAGTCACAAAGGCAGGTGCCAAGCTTCATCGAATCACTAGCAATCGTAAGGAAGCCAGAAAGCTGAAATCATTTTTCCTACATTCGTCGAATCGACCGAACAGCCAATAATCCAAAATTCAATTTAATAAAACTTTCATTTAGAATTAATGAAAATTCATAGATTCAAATTTTTAAATATTGCATCTCTTCTTTAATTTTTTAAACGAACTCTTTCATTTCTTTTCATTAACCCTTGTCAAAAAATCTCGATTGCTGAGGCTTTAAGGCATTTTTGACGAGGATAAGTACTTAAGCAGAAATCAAATAATTGAATAAGCAATTTAAGTATATTTATTTACTTAAATAATTTATATTATTGAACGTTTAGACTTATGTTTCCTTTTGAAGTCGACGATATTATTATTAATATTATTTTTGACGATTTATACTAGAAGTCAATTTTAATTTTAAAAAATTCGCTTCTGGATTTCCGGGTTTGACCTTTTCTTCATTTAACTCGGCGTTTTTAAGCCAATTATTAATAAAGTATTATTTTCGAGGAAAAATAGAAGGGGCCAGATCACGCTGCAGATCTCATACGCTAAATACGAAACAGTTTTCCCTGAATAACTCGGAGAGGCTTAAGAATTTTTCTTCCTTATTCTGCTGAGAAAATGTTCACTGTGATTTTACTAACATTTAGTAAAATTGATATTTTGATATTGTATAATCTATTAAAAGTTTTTTGGCGTTTAAAAATTTAGAAAAAATTGTAATATTGCAAGAACTTATAATTTGAATTACTTTCTTTCAAAGAAATGTTATTATAATCACAGTGAAAGGTTTATGAAAAAGTCTTTTGAACCGTTCTTTGGAGTAGATTATATTTCCGAATCTCACTAAAAGAAGCTATTGAAAGTCGAATTCAATTTCTCTACGAGGCTAGGTAAAAAAAAGAAATTGTAAATACACTAGATGCGCTCAATTTTTCAAAGCAACATATCATCTTTTTTTGAAATATAGAAATCGATACCATGTGTCATTGTCATCAATTTTAAACAACAGTATCAGGGTGGCGACTTGATTGGGAAACCGGGAAATGATCAGGAATTTAATTAAAAGACCGGGAGTTTACTTTTGATAATTATCTATATTATATATGAAAGGGGTTGAAGTTTCAGACGTCTAATCTGACGATTTTTTTTTTATATTTATTGGAATAAAAATATTTTTTTTAATTCCAGTTTCCAAAACCCAACAATTTTCATTTATTTACTAGCAGAAATTTACCCGGCGTTGCCCGGAATTTTATGAGATTTCATAGAACTTAAAGTAATTATAAGGAGACTTGCAAAAGATTTTAAGTAATTTTAAGGAATTTCAAGGGATAAGAAGACTTTGAAGGATTTAAAAGAAATGTAAAAAAAATTCTATTTTGCAATTCTATGATCGGGAATTTGAAATCGTACGCCGAATCGCCACCCTGAGTATTTTTTTCATATTCAGTATATGTAAATTGGACTTGGCAGAAAGTTTAAAATAAAATTGTTCTAAAATCAAAAATCAAATTGGCATGTAAAAAAGTAATTAATTTTTTGAGACAAAAATATGTATTCCATAATCTTGAAGATATATTCAAACCTAGGGTTGTAAAAAAGATATAAGTTTGCATTTTCAGTACCGGAAATGTTAATCACCACGGTTCTTTTTTCCATTTTCGTATTTTTCTTTTAATTTTGAAAATAAGAACTACCCAAGGGAATAATCCTGTATAGTGAAAGTGCATTCACTTAAAAATAACCCCTGCTACGCTAATTCCGGATGCAAAGCAAGATAAGTTCTCTGCCACTCCAAAGAGCTTTAGTTATCCCGTCGAAGTCTTCGAGAGAAATATGCTTCTGCTTTTCTACACTCTGTTCCAAATTAGAATCTCAAAGGAAATTAAAAAAAAAAGTATCCAACAAGATCTTTCAAAATAAGTTTTCCTACTTTCTAGTAGTGCTGGTAATAATTAGTTAAAAAATCGTCAGAGTAGACATAGGAAATTTAAACCCAATACTTCAATTTGCTGAACTTTAAAGGCTCTTTCATTTTTAATTTTCTTGGACTTCAGCAGAGTTAAACTTTCAATAATTTAATTTTATATTTTGGAATAAAAAATCCTTTTAAGAGCAGAATGTAGATTAGCAATTTGAATTTTGTGTCTCGTTATGACTTTTTCTCGAATTGAGAACATTTTAGTAAATAATGTTTCTAGTCGGAAAGAACTACGTGCAATTGTTGAGGCGAAAAAGTATATTTTTAGAGAAGAGCGCAAAATAATTATTATATTTTATATATATATATATATATATATATATATATATATTGCATCTTGTGACATACACTGCGGCCTTTCGCAATGGGATCACAAGAATCTAGGAACTTTTTAGACAGTAAAAGCGCCCTTATTTTCAAAATAGCATATAACAGTAGAAAAACACAATCCTTTAATTTGTATCATCTTTTTTTATCAAGAGCATTATCATTACATCTGAAGGAAAAGGGTATAGTTTCCAGTGTTAATTTTATTGTCATATTTTATATTACATTTTTTAATTATTGTACTTTTACAAATTAATTCTTCGTTTGAGTATTTTGTCAGGTAATTTTTCAATTTAAAATTTTGCCCAAATTTTTGTATTTAGATATAAAATCGTTTAGAAAAATTGAAACATGTTTTTAGTATTTAAATGGAAGACGAGCCCCGGCGAGAGGCTGTTTTGTAAACCAACTTGTTATTTTTAACATTAGATAATGGCGTGCTGTTGCTGCAAATATGCGCAGACATTTTTTGCGATCTATCGACATAATTTATGTTTAATTATTAAATTTATGGTAATTATGTATTTTGTAAAATTCATTGTGCCTTCTGAGATGAGAATTTAATAAAGTAATAATTTTGTCATTTTGGATAGATTTATTCCTTAGATTTTTGCTCCTAATTTTAAATATTTTTCATTCCTTAAAATTAAAAAAAAAGGATTAAAGATGATTTTTCAAGAAATAAAAATGAGTGAGATTCATTAATAATGAATCACTTTGGTGAATCATTCCTTGCGAGGAAAATAAATATTTAATTAGCTACACTATCAGTTCTCTGGAAACTTAAAATCACAATAATTTTAGAAGTTTATAAAATATAAATTATTAACATAACAGGATTTGCACTTATTAAGTAATTGGCTACAATTATTATAATGGCCATAAATATTATTTTATTACGAACATAGTAGTAAAATATTATATTATGGCTTTTATGTTCAGAGTTATTAAATTAAAATTAAAAGCTTGCAAGGTCGGCTCTTCTTCGACACTTTAGATTAAAAAAAGTCATTTTGTTAAACCTGTCAGTTATTTTTGATCGACCAAACTTAAATTATGTCTTGCGATTGCAAAAATATGAAGTTTAAGAACTGATTGTAATCATTGAATCCTTTTGTAAAAATTTCTCCGACTATTTTGTTTTTGATTTTGGCGATAATTTTTTCAAAAGGATTTATATAATAAGTGATAGAAGCCAAAGGCAATTATAAAATATTCTCAATAATAGTTAATTTATATAATTGAGTAGCAAAATTAATTTTATTTTCTAACGACTTGTATAAAAAATACAAAATCGTCTGGAAATTAAATTTGTAAATTTTTTAGAAGTATCTACGATCATTTTGTTAGACATTCACATTTATGGCCTCATTCATTCCTGATGTCAAACCTAGATTAAGGGTGTTGAATCCAAGTTTTAACTTCCAAAATCGATTTCTTCATTTTACTCAACAAATATTATAATTATATATTTCTTCGTTCTGTCTATCTACTCATTTTTTAAATAGAATTATGAGTACAGAGCGATAAAATCTGCAAATTAAATACTTTTTGAGTAATATTAAGGACATGCTCTGTGCTTGGTTGTGAAAACTTTTTTTTGGCGTTCACCATGTCCAAACGGAATGATACATCGCTCTCAAACTTTGGGATATAGGAAATGAGACATTAAATAACGTTTGTATATTTAGTTGGAGCCATAATTTTGAAAAAAATCAGATCCCTACTTTAACGACTTGATTTTTTTCAAAATTTTGACTACAACTAAATATACAAACGCAATTTAATGTCTCATTTCCTATATTCCAAATTTTGAGAGCGATATATGATTCCGTTTGGACATGGTGAGCGCCAAAAAAAATTGGTTACGTCGTCACCGTAGAGCATGCCCTTAAAAGATTGAATTTGGGAATGGTAAAATATTTGAATTAGATATTTTCTCGCTCTGTACGCATAATTTTAGTTAAAAATTGATTAATCCTACAGAAGGAAAAAATTCCAAATTTAATATTTGTTGAGTAAAATGAAAAAATCGAATTTTTAGATTAGAACTTGGCTCCAACACCCTTAAAACGAAAATAATTTAATTTCTAATATTAAAATGGGTATATGATCTTAAGACTGAACAAAAATGTTTTAAATTTATAATTCTTAGAAAAATTTGTTTCGATCTTAAGAATAAAAAATTATATTGATTTTTAGTTAAGAAAAAAAATTAGTTTACAAGTAAAATAAAATGAAAAAGATCTGGGTTAGATATCAAGGGATTCATCTCGAAATTGCTCGCTTCACTGTTATAAAAAACAATTGTTCATTGATGTACAGTAAGATTCATGTATGCCTTCCCCCCCAAATATGTCAACCCAACCCTGGTTTCCATAAGATTCAAATGGAAACCAGGGTTGGGTTGACACGCCCACGAAGGAAGGCATACATGAATCATACTGTACATCTCAAATTTTGTAAATACATGCGAATCGATAATCTTACTCATTGCTCGTGTGTCGTAAATCACGAGAAAAAAATACATGATTTTGTCATCGCACATGTAAATAAGTATCGTAACAAATTATTTTATATATGTATACATATAACTTTTTTATTACTCGCTTTTATGAAATATTACGCAAAGAATGTTTGTAACATGTTATAAAAGGATTAAATAAACAAATGCACGTTCAAACACTTCAATTCCTTTATCCTCTATAAATAATTAAAAAATCAAATTCACAAGAAATTAAAATTATAAGATTTAACTGTATCAATTGAAAAAAAAGGGGAAAGTTGATAAATTTACAAAATTTTGTGAAAATGGTGAACAAATTCGAAATAGGTGAATAGATGACGATCTGTGATGATTGTAATTTATTAAGTAGTGTGTGGAATATGGAAATGTGTCTACCAAGAAAAAAATCTTCGTTTTTGGCTTAATCAGATAATTATATTTTATTTATTTCCAGTATGAGAAGATCCACTGGGTTTTCTCTAAGGGCACTCTGATTAATCTCTAAATGTGCAAACGGTAGACTACCGTCCTGTGTAATTTTATTTCGTAATAAAAAATGTTTTTTTTTTATATATCCACTTATCGCGTGAATTACATTGTGTAATGGTTTATAAACCGAAAACCTCTCGTAATCCACAAGATTTATGCATATGCATATAGCATAGTACATACACATACATAATTTGTTGGAGTATAGCTCTAAATTTTTGCTCCGGATTCAGGGGATAAAAGGTAAGGGTGCAGAGCGAATGATTTCTATTCGTCGGTATAACAATCTTGTTCTTATAATGTAGGGTTGTCATTCCTAAATTTTAACTACAAACTCGTAATAGACTTTCCCATGAAGCAAACTCATACTTCGTATAAATTAATATCGTGAAATCTTTTCGAAGTAATATATCATATTATAGCTTTTCTTGAAGACCGCGATTCTTTACACTCGAAAACAGGTTTCTCTCACAATCTCGATAAGAAATTGGAAAAAAGACACACACTTATCCACTCTCTTATTTTTAGAAACTTAAAGTAAATATTCTTGAAATATTTTTTCTGATTTTTTTTCTCAGGAATTTGCGAGATCTAAGGTAAAGTTTATTTTAAAAAATTTTGGTCTGTTACCAGTGTTCTTTTAATCATTAAAATTTTATTGAAAATACAACGCAAATGGCTTGACATGAATAGATTTTGAAATAACTTATCTCGACTATGTTCAGCAAATTCAAATAGAGATATCAAAAATCGAAATCTAGATTTCAATTTGCTAAATTGTAAGTATGCACATACATACACTCTATGTATGATTTTTTTTAAAAAGAGAAGAAAAATCTCCGACGACAGTAAAAGTAATACAAAGATAAAATGTTTTTACACTTGAATTAAGCTTGTTATAAATCAAGATTCTTCCTAATATATATAAAATATTTAAGTGGCTAAAATCATATGCGGCACCACTGGTCGATAGATTCCTACACATTTTTGTAGGTCTCTTTTTAATTGCGCTGCAAATTCAATCGCAGTTTAAAAACAAACTGTCTCGAATCTGCGGTCGGATCACCTTAGATCTAGAGACTTTTTAAACTACACACGGCGTCCATAGATCGTGAAAGTGGCGAGGGATAAAATGTGGAAAATTGCGTTTCTCGACCTTCGAAAATCCATGGTCGCTAGTCTACTCTATCAATAAATTTCGTATGCAGTAAATTTCTATAACAACGTACACACATTGCACAATTGTACATTTCCAACTGTAGATCTAAGGCTCGCCGAATCGCTGATTTTAAAATTGATCGACTATCAATGATCCTTGTTTCTCGATTCAATATCTCTGTTTTAGAGAACACTTATAAACCCCAGACATATATATTTGTACAATGGAAAATGTATGTTAAGCCCAACCGAATCACGTACGATTCACTTACGACATCAAAAATAGACTATTACAAGAGTGCATTAGGATTCATTTGCCTTGATCTTTTAATCGTCGCCTATCAGTATTGAGAAGAAAATCATTAGTTAACAATTTTTCTGTAATTTGTAAATTTTGTTCCTCTGTCAATAGTTTTAATAATTGAATAAGGTAACTATTTCAGTCGTGACCGCAGTACCAGTAGTGGTCAAAATCTCATTTTTCATTTAAATTTCGTTTTGTGAAAAGCTTAATGGTGTTGAATTCATGAATTTTGAAATTTCAACTTGAATCCAACCCCTTTAAATAATTTATTTATCATTTAAGAAGCAATTAGTATTTCGATTGGTCAAGACTAGTTACCTTATTGTAGTTTTTAAATTTCAAATTACTCTTGAAATTGAAATGCTTTTATAACTTGTAACGATTTTTTTAGGATCTTCTCAACACTGATCGCCTTCCTAGTTTTTCTGTTTTCTTTTCTTTCGTTTTTTAAAAGTCTGAGCCGTAGTCGATATGTACATATTAGTATTTTTAACCCTTTGGAAACTTTTTCCTTGGGAGTTGAATTTAAAAATTGTTGAATAATTCCTTTTTAGAGAAAGCTGGCTTTTTAATTAATCAAGCCACGAATTGTTGAGCGACATACCACGTGTACATATTTCCTACGATGCAGACACTGTTGTACGCAAAACGCAAGAGGATAGGTAACATGTCGCCTTATGCTCTACCACGTGATTTCTTGCGCGGAGAAGCTTCTTCCGTGCTTGATTGTGCGACACCTGTTGTGGCGGCCAACACTCGCTTAGGGCGGCTCGTAGTACTTTTGCTTTCCTGCACTTTTTGTACGGCACCTCCTAAAATTCAAGGTCTCTCACAGTCCTTGGAATATTTGCTCTTTTCTCAAAAGCAACCGAGGATTATTTTAGGAGTTGAAATTTTGAGTTAAGTGCTTCAGATTGATTGATTCGTTAAAATAAAGAAAAGAAAATGGAAATTAGAGATTTTCGGACGACGGTTCGAGAGTTTTTATAAAAAAAAATTTTTTAAATTAATTATTATTATGCAAATTCAATGGAATCCTAATTTAGAGTCCTCTCCAATAAATGTCTATAATATATTTCGTTACTTTCAAAATTGAAATCTTCCAAAAATTTACTAATTTTAGGCCCTTTTAATTTAAATGTCTTAAATTTTAAGTGTTCTCAGATTTTAATGCTTTTAAATTAGAATTCGATCGATCTTCATTTTGTTTAAGCTTTAAACCTAAAAAAAACCTAAAAACTTTAAACCTCGCTTTACTTTGATCAGACTAATCAAAAATGGAAAATGAAAGCTAATTTTTTAAAAATATATACGTTAATAAGAACATTTCCATTTTAAAATATTACAATTTGCAATATATTTTAAACGAGTTTCTTTTAATAAATTAAAATCTAAATCTTGGAAAGTTAGAATAATTTCCAAAATACGTATTTCGGAATTATACTTTATTATCTTTACATTATAGAATGTACATGTAGTACTTGAAAATTGTTACGACTTTTATACTCTCGAAACCGTCGTACATTACATTTTAGAATGAATAAAACTTCACAAAGTAAAACTTCATTATCTGACTTTACACAGTTCGCATCTCCATGCAAGAAATAATTATTTCTTTATTATACTCTAGATTTCTCTTTTATTCAAAATTGTAACTCTTTAGAATTGTATAACCAAAATATTTAAAAATGAAAGCGGTTCAATTGTCTAATTTGTACACAACAAGATTTAAACAGAACCTAAAATAAGAAATTAATCAAAAAATCAATTCCCATAGAAAAATTAATTACAACTGACTAAAAGGTCCCATAGGTCAATTTCCATTTATCCATTCAACTCCCACGCAATTCATCCCATCCATTCGAAAATAAAAAATATTAGTTATACCCTTTTGAATCTTTAAATTAGCTGTTTTGACTTGAAGAGCAACATTGAGTATAATTGATGGTGACGAGCGATGGAACCGTATTTTAATGACTCAAGACTTACCACGGGCCTTTGTCCGTGGAACTCCGCTAGAATTGTTGCTCTGTGACTTAATTGGTTTTTTGGCCTCGTCTTTTTTCACCTCTGCGGTCTTTTTAATATTTTCCGATTTGGCGGCAGCAGGAGGAATACTGGCATCATCGCCTGAGGTCTTGTTGCGTCTATTTAGTGCTCGCTCTTTTCTACTAGGTCCCTTGGCAACAGATTTTGCGATGGCCAATGCTTTTTTAGCAACTGGCTTCTTTGCCAGAGTTGCTTTCAGCGCCGGTTTCTCCTCTTCAGCTTCTGCAATTTCTTCAGCTTCATCAGCTTCTTCAGCATCTTCAGCTTCAGAATCTTCATCGGATTCTTCCTCATCTTCAGAGTCGCTAGACTCGCGTTTTGCTTTCTTTTTTGAACGCTTTTGCTTTGACCCCGAGTTACTTTTCCTTTTCTTGAGCTGGGATTCATCTTTAAAAAGCGATAGATCCACTGCGAAAAAAAAAACAATTTTAATTTTGAGGAATTCAAAGAGAAACTCCTGGAAACTTTATCGAAGGGAATAAATTAGTTTAGGTTGTTGGCATAAGTGATAGAGATTATACTGACGTCCATCTGGATGTTCTTCGGTGACTCGTGGTTTTTCCGAAAGCCCAGCCTCGACGTCAATCGCTCTCTTTAAAATATTTTCAGTACGCAGAAGCTCGAGCTTGGTCAGTTGGAATTTATTCTTTTCGACTTTGTTTAAGTTCAGGTTCGTCAATATGCAGTCGAAGTCTAAAAATTAGATTTATTAGTTTATAAATAAACACCTCGTAATATTCAAACTTGCAGACTACAGAATTAAACCTCATAGCATTTTAAAATATCCCAAAAAAAAAAAAAAAACCTGCCTGTGTGGTCATAGAAGTCAGGTGAATAGATTTCTCCGTTGTTTTTATCTTGAGACAACCAGCGAATGCGAATGCGCTTGCTGCTCTTATAAATATTTTGCATAGCCTGGCAGACGAAGAAACTTCCTTCGGTATTTCGCACTGCTAGGAATTCGTTTCTGAAAATACAAAAAATGGTTAAAACCTCTCTTCCTGCTTATCAACAAAAAAAAAAATAATAAATAAATAAAAAAAATAAAAAAATAAAAATCAGCAAAACACACTTATAGAAAACGATGAGCTTGTCGTCAGGAGCTTTGGTAGAGACAGGTTTAGTCAGAGTTTTAACAATCAACGCGATCTCAGGTAACGGACTCTGGTAGGGTTGAGTTTTAATGCGATTCCTCTTCGGTTTTGGGCCACCAGCTGCTGTTCCCTTCAAATCTTTCAGCTCTTTCGGTTTCCTCTTCGTAGCCCTCGCCGCACTGGTGACTTTGGTTTCCGATTTTGGAGAAATGGTCGAAGTACTTTCTGCAGTTGGTTTAGCCGTCGAGGCTTGGGATTTTGGTTTTGTGGCGTCGCTTTTCGGCGATTCGTCAACCTTTTGCGTTGGTGTCGATTTAATTGGTGAAGAAGATGGAGCTGAAACAGGAACAGGAACAGGAGCTGGAGCTGAAACTGGAGCTGCTTCCGTGTCCTTGGATCCATTATTTACGGGTGATTTCTTCTCCTCGGGTTTACTTTGTGCCGGAGTGCTGACAGCTGAAACTTAATAAATAGGAAATTTGTTATAAAAGAAATTCGCTATGAGACATAATTAATCTATAATTTCCATTGATCCCTTTTGACATACCTGGTATTTCTGACTTAACAGTTGGGGGTTCTGATTCGGATTGCGATTCTGATTGCTTTTTTTCTTCAGGTTGCTGCTCCTGGCTAGGAGTTTCAGGACTCAAGTTGTTATTTCTGCTAGATTCGCTCGGTTTTGAGGAGACCGACTGATCCTGTTCAGTTTCGGGTTTGCTAGACTCAACACCATTGAGAACGACCTTCTCAGGCTCTGCTTCCTTCTCTGTGTTGTTGGTGGAATAAGTGGGGGGTGTCTGATAGACAGGGGCTCTGTGGTCTTGCACCAGGCTCAGAGGTTGCTGAGGATGGTTCGCTGGCTGTAGCGTGACATAACTTAAACCGCTACTGGATAAGGGTTTCATTCCACTACTGGATTCTGATCCTGGCACTACCTTCTGAGCCATTATGTTCATCGGCAACATCGAATGACTTGCAGACGATGGGGATGTACCTACTCCTGGCATTGATGATTTTATTGCAGGTGCACTCATGCCCCCTCCTGAATTAATTGTCACAAACTCTCAAACTCTAAAATAAAATCACAAAATGAATTGGTGAAATTTTATATTTATAAGTAACATAAATTCATCATCAATGTTTTAAATATTTTTATGATATTCGAAACAATCTATTGTAAATTTATAGTAAATCTATTGTAAGTGAATATTTAAGTTGAAATATTTTAATTTATTTTTATTTAATTGGAAAACCTGCTCTACATTTTCCAGATTAAATGAAAAAATACATAGCACAAGAAAATAGACATAAAGAGAACGTACTTTTGTGTAAATAAAGTAAATAAGCCAGAGATAATGATATCAGTTTCATAATGTAAACCTCACTCAACAAGCGGCATTGAAATTTATCACCGTTCTTTCCGAAAATTGTGACAATAGAAAATAACAATTAAGAAATGTTTGCAATTAATTTAAATACTAAATTAAAAGTATGTACTTTTCTACGACAACCACTTTGGAAATATTGGTTCAAGAATATCAGATATTTTTTATTGCGACCTTGAAAAATTGTATATTTTCTATGAAATAGCGGAACTTTTCCAACTTTTCAAATGAAAACTTGAGTTTAATTTCTTTCAAATTAATCATTCTTTCTCGCATATTAAAATATGTTATAAAGTTTAAAATCGATTTACTGTATCAGCTAAACAAACACAAGTGTGTATCCAAAGTAAAAAGGTTCTCAATTTATAAGAATTTCTTTATTATTAACAAACAATGTCAAGGTCGACATCAATTTTATTTCTGGGAAAAATACATTAAGAAATACGTATTGTGGAGGAAGTTGGAAGGAAATTTCGGTTTAAGCATTATTTTGACGGAGGAAATAATTAAAACAAATTTGTAATTATTTTGCAGATTGGAGTTCCATTCATTAATCTCTGAAACTAAGTAAACAAAATTACTAATCTGTAGGTATAGAAAAAAAAAAAAAAAAAAAAAAAAAAAATTCGGAGCAGTGTCCGCTCCAGAAAAAAAAATCTATACTTTAAAAACCTACAGATAAGGATTGTTATTTCATGAATAACCTACCACCTTCCCCTCCAAGGGAAGGTGGTAGGTTATGAATCACATTAAAGAGGAATGGCTTTTTTCGTTATAAAAAGTCTAGTGATCCCAGAGAGGAACCAAAATTCGTGGAGAGTTCAAATCTCACACCTACAATCGAATATAAAGCCGATTTCGTTCTTCTAATTGTACAATATAATTAAAATTGTTTATTATCTATACATTTCTGTGTAAACTGTACTGAAGCGTCCGTGTAATATCAAGAAGCAAGAGAAGGGCCGGGAATAGAGGTGGGGGAGGTAATTAGGGGAGTAAACATAAACACGAATCAACTTTTATCCAGGTTAGATGATCGGGCTCTGAATCATTTACTGATATCTCATTGCTCAAAGATTGCTAATTGAAATTCTGGAGGTGTGAAAAGTTACCTCACGCCGGGCTAGTTGACTAGTGGATGCACTTTTCTCGCAATGATCTCGACTCGGAGGTTGACCGCTGCTTTCACACTCCACTTTTAACTCATCTTTCCAGAAACTTTTCCCGCACACAAATCACTTTTTTCCTACCACCATCCGAAACATCGGATGAAACATCGCGATTCCGTATTGAAAATTCACTCGAGCAGCCGAACAACACTAATTAGAACGACAAAATGCCTCCGAAACACTCCGAAAGCCGTGGCTCCACCGCATGCAAACCACAGTTAGATGGCGTCTGTTCGGAGCTTCGGACGCCATTGTGACGTCACATAAAACGCGGGAGGGCGGAGGCACAAAAGTGAAATAACTCCAATTCAATTTTTCGTAGAATTCCTTTAAGTCTTCATTCAACCGCAAAAAATGTTAAAAAATGTTTAAATTTGTTTAAGAATGAGTGTTTTTTTTGTACAGAGATATGCAACAATGAAATTAAAATGATTAAAATCGTTAAAATATCAGCTAGGATTCTAATTCCTTCGCTTCTTTTGAACCTATTTTTCGCATTTTCGTTGAAGCAGGGAACTAATTTCGTTAAGAAGAAAGTTGTTTTTTAATCAGAGATCATTTCTTATGACATTTTTTTTCATAAAAGCATCGATTTCTGCTTTTATATTGACATTTTTGAAAGATTGTCAATCACTTGTATGCTCTCTTGTGATTGGTCGAATGAATTTTACCATAGATGATATAGATTTGTCATTTAAAATGTGTTTTTTTTTTTATAAGCAATATTTATTTTTAGTAACTAATTGTAAGTGCAGAAAATATCATTAATAAGGCTGTGAAATTATGTTTTGTTGTGGAGCTTTTATTAAAGTTTTCTGAGTTTAAGATACATTTTGAATCGGGTAGTAGTACCACTTGAGTCAGTATTCTTCTTGAATTCATTACAGTTGACTACACTGAAAGAAATTTTGTACAGCAGCGACACTTATAGGTACGTCTGATGCGCAAAACTGTAGTGCTGCAGTGCGCCCTCTGTTTATTACGATTGTTCTCCCAGTTAGGGAACGCTGCTGTCCCTATTTGGTGTAACTGTTGTCTTAGATTTTTGAAGCAGCAACGGACCTCACGCGTCACGCGTGCCCAAATACTAGAGAGCAACGTTGTACTAAGTTTAAGAGACCGACGCGTTGCCAAAATTGGCGTCGCTGTCGCTTTCACACCTCGGTCGCGTTGCCGTACTACCATAAGTGTCGCTGCTGTACAAAATTTCTTTCCGTGTACGAGACTCAAAAGAACTTGAAATTCTTTTTTTCCTATAAGGAAAACACAACAAAGAATCTATAAATATAACTCAGAATTGCTCAGAATTGTTGAAAGTTTTGTTTAAATATAATAAGTACTTATTATCAAACTTTTTATAAATCTAATCTTTTAAGAGAGATATTGAATTTTGGAATACATAACCTAAAACTAGACCTCGAACCCTGACAGAAATTTTCTCACAAAAATGACACACATTGCAAAATTAACTAAGACAAATTTTTTTTAACTGTTGCCAAAGGTAGAATATATAAAAAGAAACCCGCTAGATAGAGATAGTGATAATTTCTCGTGGAGTTGCCAAGCGAAATATGTATATATCTATATATGATGATGGTCTGATGATATATATATAGCGCATGATATGTATATGTACATATGTGACGTCGTATTGTGACATGTCAAATGTGTACTTTACATACATGCTTGTACATATGTAAAAAAACAAAATTGGGTGATGAATTGTGACTATAAGTGTGCATGGTATTTTTTTTTTTTTTATTTGTTAACTCAACTATTGTGATATTATTGTTATTTTCATTTCGAAAAGAAGTTTCCTTTTCTTTCGCAACCTAACCTCTACAATCCATATGTAATTATACGATTACGACGATTACCATTAGGTTCGGTGCATTTCCGGGAAGGTATGCGTTGGATGTTGAGATCTTTAGTGAAAATACTGAATTCTGATATGACAACAGGTTGATTTCGAAAAGAAATTAGTTTTTTTGAAGACAAAATTTGTCTTTGAAGACACCAAGTGCCTGCATTTCGAGCACTTCTTTATTTTTACCGTAAGAAAATGGGGCTAGGAAGTTTTCGAAACCGGATTTTAATCGCTATTGTTTTGATATTCTTACTCTGGCAATCTTCGAGAATCTGGTTTCCGTTAACGCCGGAAGACACTGACACGTATGAGGTAAGTCATCTTTTTTTAATTTAAAAGTTATCATACAAATTTAAATTTTGTTTTGTTATCTTACAACAATGTTGTTGACTTTTTCCTTACGTAAACGCGTTTATTTCGAGACATTGAGAAGCTTCTGAATATATTTGCAAAAGAATTTTAAATAGATATATTTGTTACTATTTACTTACCATATTGTTAGCTTTACAAATTGTATTTTTATCAGTTGCATTGTAAGTGTAATTGTTTATGCTGTAATTAGGCCAACAGGGGGCAGTGGTTCGCTTTATCACAAGTCATAAATAAGTAAATAAAATTATAGCTTGACAAATTACATTTTGTCGGTTAGAATAGAAATTTTCTTATATTACAAAAACAATAACTGTCTTTGTTTATGCTTATTAATCTTATGTAGAACAGGTGAATCATGTTGGAGCCTTGCCTCAAGATTCGAAAGAGAAAGTTCCTAGTGTACAAAAAGTGCTCGTGACTGTCTTCTACGAGGCTTTGTGTCCCGATTCTCGCAGCTTTTTTGCGAAACAACTGCTTCGCACTTATGAGCGAATATCAGAAAATATGGAGGTTGAAGCAATTCCTTATGGAAAAGCAACGGTAACTTTATTCTTCTGATGTTTTTAAATTACAAATTCGACATTTTTACTAATTGTATGCTTTTGATTTTTTTTAAGACCTCAAAAACCACAGATGGTTACACATTCACATGCCAGCACGGTCCTGTTGAATGTGAGGCAAATATTATTCATGCGTGCGCAATAGAAGTGATAAAGGACCCGAAGCAACAATTAGAGTATCTGACCTGCATGATAAAGAGAAATCATGAACCCCAGGATATAATGAAAACCTGCGCTGAGAATATGGGGATAGCTTATCAACCAATCCTCGACTGTTATAACGGAGATCATGGAAAAGAGCTATTAGCCAAATATGGGGAAGTTACCGAAAAAAACCGGAGTAAAATCTCCTTCATACCCTCTATTTCTCTTGATCATGTAAGTAAAACAAAATCGGATAAAATTCCATTCAGGAAAACGTACTCCATGCAATTCAATACTCACGATTTCTTTTTTCAGAGTTTTAGCAACCAGCCAGCGATTCTCAAGAATTTGTTGCAACAGGTTTGCCTTCTCTTGAAGAAGCTGCCAAAAGGTTGCATGCAGTGATGCGGCTCTGCCATTAACAAAACATCATATTTTTGTAAGAAACTGTTGTCTCATATCTTCCTCTCTTTGATAAGTGTTGTTCTCTTGTCAGTTTATAAAATGCGTGTGAAATATAAAATTTAAAAATGGTTTCTGGTGTCTATAGTAAAAGAAACCCTGAAATTAATTATAAGATTTATTTAATAATACAATAATTTAATTAATGTACAACTAATCTAACAACTGAAGGTTATTTAATTTTTCGACGGAGTAAAAACCGGCTTTCACGTTCCTGCCGCCGAAAAATCGTCCATTGAGATCAACCACTGCTTTGATTGCGCTTTCTATCCTCTTGAACTCAACGAATATTCGAACAGCTTCTTCAGCAGGCGCCTCTCTCACTTCGTGAATTATAACCCTTGCTACGTCCCCGTACTTTGTGTTGCATTCGTCCTTGACCTCAGGTTCCAAATCTTCGTCCACTTCTCCGGGTCCAACCATATTCCTCAAAAGTACGACCTTTAAAAACACGAAATCAAAATTTATTCAAAGAATAATATTTGTTCATAGATAGATGTATGTATTTACATCGAAATTCCGAAGCATAAAATTGCTTAATAATCACCTTGCTTGGCGACTTCATAATTTCGGTAATGCTAGGTTCTTCTGAAGAAGGCATTTGTTGTTGTTGTTGTCCAGGAGGTGGTGAAACAGCAACAGGAGGAGGAGGAGGCATGATGAGTTGTTCTCGTTCACTGACAATTCTTCCTCCTCGTTTACTCGTTTTTTCCACTTGGAGAGCCACAGACATTCCCTGCTCCTTTTTCCCGAGACCTTGACCTTCTTTGAATCCGTATTTTGCCATTATCTTTGCAGCTACGGACGACGTCGTGTAGCCAAGGTTATTACTTTGTTGTCTTGGAGATGGTGGAGGTGTATCTGCAGATGATTCTTGTAAGGATGGTGGAGGTGCTATCGCTGCTCCACCTGGCACCGCCCTCGACGTCGAAATTCGTTCCTCGTCTCTTTCGGGAACCACCATCGAATTATTTCCAACAGCGGGCTACAATTTCCACATTTATTTAGACTTTTAAATATCAACTGAATTTTGACAAATTCACATACTGGTCTAATTCATGATTGTCGTAAAGCGGGACTCACGCGGCTTCTAGTGTACCTATTTGCCTCAATTAGCCCCTATTAGTTCGTTACTGGGATTATGTTGTATACAGTATTTGCTATAAAAGTAAAATAAACGAACCTGAACATCCTCGAATCGAGTGCTTTCTCTCCTTCGCTTTCGTGATTCAGTCTCTTGATCATGTTCCCTATCCCGCATATCCCTTAATTCTTTGACGACTTTTTCATACTCATTAGGCCAGGTCGGATCATACTCGTTAACAACATTCCAGTCGAACTCACCTCCGACACCGATGCTGTTGTTTGCACCACTGACAAGAGAACTTGCCACTGGAATTTCCTCATCTCTTTCATTATCCCTTGATTTTGATTTCAAATCTATTACCGGTGCTAATACTGCACTTGCTTTTCTGTATTGCTCTCTTTTTGGCTGTCGATAACAATTATTAATTGCAAAATATTAAATTTAGAGAGTTAATTATAAGAGAATCGAAATATTGGAGGTTATGAGCTTCTCATTATACCTGAGTTGTCGCCGCTTTTTTTAATTGTAACTGCGACTGAAGTAATTTTATACCAGAGGACCAACCTGCTACTTTATCTGAAGCTCTGTGCTTGTCAAAATCGTCATATAATGACATTTTAAAACCTTTTTTATACCTCTATTTGATATAATATAGGATAGGCTTGTTATTACTTCTTGTTTCTTATGTAGGGTTGTAAAATTTCATGAAACTTTGGTCAAATGAAAAGTTTCATGAAACTTTGGGGGTCTCGTGAAACATTTCAATGTTTCAAAGATGGCGGCGGGAAAATTCAAAATAAGCACCAAATGCCTTCCTTGAGGCATTTCTAAGTGTTTATATAACAATTTAACAGTTTTCTTCAACGCATTCACAAATATCATAGTTTTACCAAGTTTTACTAAAGAAATACTAAATAATATTCCAAAACAAGTTAAATTTGCGGGACCGTCGAGCCTAACCTCTATTTCCGCGCATGCGCAATTAGAAGTTCACCTCCTTTCCCCCCAAAGTTTCATGAAACAATGAAACTTTGACAGTGAAACATTTGAAAGTTTCAAGTGAAAGTTTCAATGTTTCAATGAAACGTTTCATTGCTCACAACCCTATTCTTATGCGTTTTTGTAGAAAACTTCACGACACACTTACATACTTCACACACCCACACCACCAATATACAATCGAAATATCGAATATCGAAATATGACTGATTCCTATTGGTCGGTCAATACATACAGGTAGGGTTGTAAAATTTCATGAAACTTTGGTCAAATGAAAAGTTTCATGAAACTTTGGGGGTCTCGTGAAACATTTCAATGTTTCAAAGATGGCGGCGGGAAAATTCAAAATAAGCACGAAATGCCTTCCTTGAGGCATTTCTAAGTGTTTATATAACAATTTAACAGTTTTCTTCAACGCATTCACAAATATCATAGTTTTACCAAGTTTTACTAAAGAAATACTAAATAATATTCCAAAACAAGTTAAATTTGCGGGACCATCGAGCCTAACCTCTATTTCCGCGCATGCGCAATTAGAAATTCACCTCCTTTCCCCCCCAAAGTTTCATGAAACAATGAAACTTTGACAGTGAAACATTTGAAAGTTTCAAGTGAAAGTTTCAATGTTTCAATGAAACGTTTCATTGCTCACAACCCTA
>CAJFCP010026120.1:133398-282776 GCA_904066005.1 Synergus itoensis
CATACAGGCAGGCGATGCGCTGACGCGGGAAAATGTAAAAAAAATTAGGAATTATCGCGCCCTTTCGGGATCGTAAAAGATAAGTAAGTAGAGTTTGTGTTTACAAAGTAAATAAATCTTTAAATAAACTTCTAAGAATGCGGATTCACGAAAGTCTCAGACCGATTCAAATTTTCCAATTTTTTTTTTTATTCCTTTATGCCCGTAAAATATCTTTAGTCAGAACTTGGATCCAACGCCTTTAAAACGAATAGCAGTATTAGCATATTGCTAAAAGAGGTAAATAATAAGAGAGAATTTGTAAAAAAAATGTGTTTTAATAAATACCAATAGAAAAGACATTACACAAAA
The DNA here is from genome assembly GCA_904066005.1 of Synergus itoensis. Taxonomy (NCBI): domain Eukaryota; kingdom Metazoa; phylum Arthropoda; class Insecta; order Hymenoptera; family Cynipidae; genus Synergus; species Synergus itoensis. The sequence continues at coordinate 133,750 of CAJFCP010026120.1, forward strand.
TATCTACAGCGGTTACAAACTTCAATACAAAATTACAAGCCCTGTTTTTAAATTAGGTATCAGGGCCAATTATTCGTCCGTCTTTATTCCTGCAATCATATTACTATCGAGTATCCTTAAATAATGCTTAATACTCTGCATTGATAATAATAGAAAAATATTTTCACTTTCGATCGCTTAGAAGCTAATGTGGTGGTATGATCTTTTTTTCAAACTGCACATTAAAGAAAATCAGCCAAATAGTGCCAAATCAAGTAGAACAATCTGAAGTTCTTTTTACTCACATTTTTCAAGGCAAAAAAGGTCGATGTTATCCTCCGAACGAATTCCTGCAGAAAATAAAAAAAGTCGAATCGAGGTACTTCGTGTATTAAGTGCATTACATAAATACTATTAAATTACTAGGTATCGAATGCCTGAGATTTTCGTTACACATATGACATACGTTATTGTACGCAAAGAAATATGTACCAACAATATCGCCTTAATTTTCAATCCTTATTTACGGAATCCGCCCATTCGAGATTGCATCTTAAAATCTCGACGTAAGGAAGACAAAATATAACTACTACCTATTCCTATACGTATACTTGTCATTTTTCACCATCCGCGAAGAAAAATCATATATGCAAGTCATAAAGTAGGATCAGCATTTCAAGTTTTCACAGAAAACACAACATTTCCAAAACGCGAACGGTTTCATATTGTCAAACATTTAGGTATACGATTCATTAAGATTAGTTTATAAATAGTATGGTAGGCCTCTGGATCTTGATTCAGACTTTCAGCCAGATTTTTACAAAGTACGCTGTACAAAATTTCGTCAAGGGTAGCTTTACAGTCGAGAATAAATTTTCATAAATTAAAGTACAAATATACAATCTTCCTGCTTCACAAAGCCATTTACGAACCACCCTTGAATTTTGTATTTAGTTATTTAAGGCCTGCCAACGAGATTGATTGTAAGTTCAAAACAGTAAGAAACTTCTCACTGGTAGGCTTGATTTAATGTCTACACCAAAGCTTCGGCGTGATAATGATGATAATGATGATGAATATGTTCGTGAACATGTTTCCTGCCAGTCGTTGCTGCAGCAGCAGTTTGGGAAAACTCTTGTTCCAACCAACGAACAACTTGAGCCATCGCTCTCGCCTGATCCTGTTCCCTCGTTGCATGTTTCAGCTGATGTTTTTTACTTCCCTTTCCCGAAATTGGTGACTGGATATGCTGGATATCGTTCCTCAGATTATTGGCCTGAGTGAAGACGTTGTTTTTGTTGACTATCTGCTGCGCGACCTTGGCGACATTTTTAGTCGCGTTTTGCTGGAAAACTTGCTGGGCTTTGATCTGCGAGACGTTGTTTTTGGGTGAGCTGACTGGTGTGTTCCTCGGGGCACTGGGTTGAGTCCTAGACTTCCTGGCGTTCGTTCTCGACTTGGAGGGAACTTTGGAGGTGAAGGTTGGATGTAGAGCTTCCCGATTTGGTTTGTGATAGGCGGTTGAATGTCGGGTCGCCGGAAACCTTTGCGTGTACGGGCTTTGGGGCTCTGCATACGGACTTCGAATAGGTATCTGCTCACTTTGGTGACGCTTTCTGAAAATAGATAATATTGACTGTATCTGAGATTTGAAGGCTAGTACTAAAAATAACAATCTACAATTTTCTTAATGATTAGACTCTTTTTACACAAACTTACCTAGAACTATTGACACCAAGATTATTCTTCTCCATATTCGCTTGAATGATCTCTAACAGCTGTTGTCTTTGCAATTCCCCGCTTCTTTTTCTATAATTTGTTACTAGGGGTGTTAAGGGTGTGAGGGTTGGCGAAAGGTCGCTGCCTTCACTAATGTCACCCTCAGAACTGTTTGAATAGGGCGAGAAAATATGGGGAACTGGTCCCACTCTTCTCCGAAGCTCTTCCTCCTTTAATGGATTTGTGGGCACATTCTCTGCATCCTCTTTGTTATGTTTCTCGACGGGTTTTTCAGTCTGGAAATAAAAAAGGGAATTTAAACAATTTTGATATATAAATTAAGAGTCTAGGAAATTAATTTAAAGGGAGTAAGACTTGGAAATATACCTGGAATCGATGTCGAGGTACTCTTCTTCTTCTGTGAACTCTGCGAGAGGATGGTTGAGTTGCATGGCTGCAAGGATCTACGTGTCTTACGTGGCAGCAGGGTGAGTTTCGATTTTGACTGGAAGTAGTATTCGGAGTCCCTTGAGGTGGACCTGACCGCTGATCTGGAGAGACCGTGAGTTTGACTTTGATTTGACCGCAGGCTGGAGCCTGAATCTTGGAACCGAGGGTGTCGTAGATTGCCTTTACGAGACCTGCGATGTCGTCCTTTGATATCCTCCCGTGACCGTCGACCCCATAGAGGGTGAAGGAAAATTCCTGACGACGACCGTCACCTTCAGCCACCGAAACGTCACATTCGAACTCCTTAAATGAGAATAATAACTAGGTGTTACTAATGCAATAAGCTAATTTCCAAGCTTCCAATTCTAATTGCAGAACTTGATTTCAATTGTAGTAAAAAATTACTAATTCGAGAGATCGATTTGATCTTTTATAAAGTATCAGCATCAGACTCCCGTATATTAAATTATCTAGCTCTCAGCTGAATCCTTTTTGTTAAACTCAGCATTTGAAATTGAAAGATATTTACCTCGAAGCTGAGCTGTCGAGTGGGATTTGAATTCGTTTGCTCTTCATTGGTAGCCGGAGGCGTTGGAGAAACGGGGGTGTTAACCGTAGGTGATGGAGATTCTGGTTGCACAAGATGGGGTGGAGGTGGTGGTGAACTATTGCAAGGCGTTGCGTCATTTCGCAGGAGTAATTCAGAATCGCTTCCGTCCGCACTACCTCCAACGACTGAAAAGAAAAAACAAAAACAGTTAGTAAGAAGTCAAATAAAGTAACGTCACTCTTCATTCCAAAGAATCTTAAACTCAAAGCCTTAAATCTAAAACTCGAAAGCTAAAGTATAAACGAAAAAATAAGAGTCGGAACTGTTAATTAAAGAGGAATGTAATTAAATCCGCGATAAAATCGGGAAATCAACCCCCACGAGGAAACGAATAAGTGGGTCTCCTAATTAATTTATGAGACTCTTTATTAGCTCTGGTATTACAAGAATTTTATAATCAAGTTATGTACGTACATTGTGATAAAAATCTCCGACTTTGAAGCTCATGCAAATTTGTAGGAAATTCTTTTTTTGTAAGAGGAATTCTATTTTAGAAATGAGATTAAAACCAGAATCTTGTTTTAAAATTTTATTTGGGTTTAAAATTGAAATTTGCATATAAAAATGCGAGTTCAAATTTAAAACAAACTTATATTCCGAAGTGGGATTTTATAGAACGAGGTAAAATTGGCCGGTTTATATCCTCTTTTTATTTGATGATCAAGAACTCACATTTTGAACTTGTTGTGCATAAATTAATCTAAAAGAGAAGATTAATACTTGTATCAGAGAATTCGGATTGAATGTTTAATTGTTTATACAATAATAGAAGAATGTTAGTAAAGAAAACGATTAAAGAATATAGATTGAGTCTGCTTTTCAATTTAGTTTCAGTTAGTCTAAACAGATTATTAGATAAGTCCGAAAAGTAAACATTCAGCAACGTGGACTGTGTATATATACATCGTATATACTTTTCAAGTATCCCTATCAGTATGTCGGTCACGTATGAAGCTTATTAGTGAATGAACATTCTCCATACGTTGATTGCTACGTGCCGACACCTCATTTTTTTCTACGATCGTTCGCCTTTTTAATAATGGTAGAATTGAAACTAATTACAGAGCGAGCGAAAAGAAAAAATAATAAATTTTTCGACTTCTTAAAACAGTTTTCGAAACCAGTCTTGAAAAAAATTAAAAGTTGCCCTTTATAGCAAAAAAAAATCTAAAAGTGAGACATCTTTTTGCCGAAAAACCATAACTCCAAATGTGAAAAAATATTGAAAGAATAATTTTGGAAAATTCAAATTCTCCAGCGCAAAAGTGACGTCAAAATTCAAAACAATGTTGCCAACATTTTAAATTTGTAATTCAAAATTTGCGCGGGAAATTTTAATCCATATTTTCATTTTTTAACCGTCCCATCTTCCTGGATTCAAAATACAAATACAGTTCAACCCAGAAATAATCGAAAATTCTTTCTCCAACTGATCTCTACTCTCTCTCCGAAGAAAATCGGTGACTTCTCGATTTAAAGGACAGGTTTCTAGAATTCCTTTGGTAAACCGCCAGTTTTCTTTTGGGCATAAACGAGTCATTTAATCCCCCAAGTGAGGAATTTCTAGTTTTGACTAGACAGGGGCGGTAATTTGCGTTAATGGGGGAAAGAAAAATCTGGAGAAGTTCGTGTCGAGGTTGTTCCAATGGAACTAAATGGAACGAATGGGTGATTCTAGAGAAGAGAGCAGGAAAGAAGCAGTATAGTTCATAGGGTGTAAGGAAGGAGGTTGAATGTTCGTGGGGAGGAAACAGAAGGGAGTGGGCGAGGGGGAAGCTGGAAAAGTGGAGGGGGAATGATTGGAATGAGAAGGAAAGGGGAGCCGTTTGGTTGGGTTTCTCTTCCTGGAAACCAACAATAATAGCGGTCCACGAGAAGAGAGAAGAGTGCCGCCTTCGACCGCCAACCGTGGCCAACTGCCTTGCTACTTCTGCTTCTAGGAATATACCTAGATCGCATGTTTTACAATCTGAGTCTCGTGAATCGAAAATATAGGAATGCACTAGTGTAGGGACGATTGTCTATAGTTCTATAGAGTATAGTGGTCTATATAGTCTATATTACTATATTGTATGGGAAGCCACAACTGCGCGCTTATCGGAGGATAACGAACGGTACTCGAGAGGAAGAGAGAGGGAGAAGATGCAATGCACCCTGGTGGCTGCTGCTGGTCATCCCGAGTACGATTGAGACTACCGAGATTTTTATGCCTCGCCCTAAATTTAGATTTAAAGCACAGTCCACGATGAAACGCGGGTTACTGCTTTTATGAGCATCGCCTGTTTACTTATTTTTTTCTTCCGCTTCTTGATCCTTCTCACAACGTCTTCATACAACTTTACTGTACATATTTTCAAAGACATCCAGATATGAGAGAGACCTGAAATGTAATAAAAAATGTTCAATGAAAAAGAACTGGAAATAATTCGAATTCAGAGATTGGTAATACTGAAACTCGTAGGTTTCCAGGCTTGCCAACGAATGTTTTGTTTTTTTTTTTTTTTTTTTTTGAAAATTTCAAATAAGTTGTTATATTTTTTCGAATTTTGCAAGTGGAATAATTTTTGATTTGATTAATTTTATGAGAGAAGAAGAGGCGAGGAGTTTAGTAATTGAATAATGTTTGATGCAGTAAAGGCAATTTTTTTAATTAAACAAATTTAGGAATATTAAAGTTAATTAAGGCGGTTAGGTCTTTTACGACAGGCTCGGATATGGTAGGTTGCTCAGTAATTATCATTGCCACATTATAGGCGAAGCAACTGCCTGGCAGGTATCCTTATTTGTATACAAACCAGAGCCGGGACGAAGGCCTTACGTCGCACGCAGTTTTTTTTTTATTTCTTTTTCATTTAACATTCTCTTCTCTTCTTCTCCCCACCAGCCTCACTTTGTTCCATTGATGGAAAGGAAGATGCTTCATTGATTTAAATTAAAGCAATTTCGAACCAAGTTCAAGAATCTTTCCCTTTATTTACTTTTTTTTCTTTTTCATTTCCCCAAAATTTTCTAGTCTATTTCTTGCGGCAGGAAAATTGAAAATTAAAGTAAAATAGTATTATGCCAAACAAAAGTTCGGAAATGTGGAAATTATATCAAATAAAAATGGTCAAGTGGAATAATTTAGAGAATACTCATGCACCTCAATTGATCCATTTGCAGATACGAAATCCGAAATTCGTGAATGAAAAATCGTACAGAGTTGAGATAAGAAAATCAAACAACAGAGCAGACGACAATTTAGAAAGATTGGTCAAAGACGAAATGATAAATAATTCAAATGGCGATATTTTTCTTCTATTTTACATAACAATGCGTCTAGTTATTGACTTGCAAATCTTTTGAATAAGGAAGCATATACCCTAGCAATATAAATTTGCAATATTTATAAATAATTATGAGAGGCTTCTTGAAACATTAGCAAGGAATTTAAACTCGGATAATAAATAAAATAAATCATAAAAATAAGTAAAAATCGTCTCCATTTTCTCGGTAAACTGCGTGTAATTAGCGGCCAAGTGTAAAGAGAGACCCCGATTTTTCATTTCTGACAAGGAATTGGATCCGAACGGCTGGATTGTAAGAAGAAATTCTCCTGGCGTGAAACTTTTTCTCGGTCCCTTTTTCATCTTTCGGTTTCTCTTTGGCGTTCGCCGCGTCTCTATGGTGTCGGAAAACTTAGAAGGCCCCCTGGCGTACAATGGCGAGTCCTGATGCCCTGATCGAACCATCTTGAGCCGAACCTTAGGGCGGAGGGAAGTTTTGCTCGTTAGTCGGGACGGGGGCAACTTTTCAAGATTTCGTGGGACCACCTCCCGGGTTTATGAAGAACCGAAACGAAATGCACCGTCAATGTATAAAGGGAAGACGACCCGGCAGGTTTGTTTGTCGGACTATTTTGAAAGACGATCTGGAATGTCAAAAATTTCTTCAGTCGGGTTAATGCTAATCCTAAATCTCAATCAGACCTTTTTCTAAACACTTAGCGATTATTATGTGTAAATCCTATTTTTACATTCCCTATTTACTGCAATATTCCTTAATTGTGAAAAATCTCTATTGAGAAAAAATATCTATTGAAAAAAATCAGGATTCTTTCTAGCATCTGAGTTTCGAGTCGTATATTTAAATAAACTTTTTCAATTTCAGAGCAGAGCACAGTGGACGAGAAGCATTGGAAACCAAAAATCGATGAGTTGATGAAATTGTGTAAAGTGGAGTTTTTTAGATCCCTGAAATTTGTATTGAATTTTCATAAAATTGTGTCTGTAGGGGTTTTACGGGGCACTGATTTCAAATATGATGCAAACCAAAGTGATTTGATTTCAAAGTACAGATATGTACCAGTACAATCTATATGGTCACCAAAATAATCAATTTTGAAAATCAATATTAAGTAAAATTTTAATTTAGGAATACATAGTTGGAAAATTCAACTTTTGGCCAACTCATGTCCCAGTGTGCAGAATGATGAAGATATCGAGTCGATGTTTATCAGAAAATTAATTCATGTATTCCGTCTCAGTATTTTCGAGAGTATTTTGGAATGTTGTGCAACTGCGATAACATTGGCACCTATTCTTTTGCCCTAAATAATACCTATCTCGAGTTATAAAGATATAGAGAAATGTCAGAGTGAAGAAACGGAAGAATTGCATAATTTAGTTCAAGTTATAAATAAGATCTTAAAAACAAGATTAGAGAATATTTCTTTCCAACAAATAGAACATTTCTAGGCGCCAAAGTATAATTAAATTTTTTCTGCATTTAATGGACAATTCGAAGTAATTCTGGAGTGTAGAGAATGAATTTAAAGCGGGTTGAGAATGCAATTTATTGTATCTCGAAATGAGTAATTAGCGTACCGCGAAAAAGACAGTCTCGTAAAACCTGAAGGGGTAAAGGTGTTATTTTACCACTCATGTACGCTGAACATTAGGAGAGTAAAGAATTTATGATTGTGTAACGCATTAATGTGAAACGTACGCTTACGACAGATAAACTGGTTAGGGGTTATTGCACGCCAAAGAATGAAACGTCGCGTCGGTGTAGAGAACTCGAAACCCGTTCATGCAACATATGATGACGATTTGAGATATAGAAAAATGATAAGCAGGAACAGACTTGCAGTCGCATGATATAGTACATACGTAAATGGGTTATTCGCGTGTTTGTACTCGGTTCCCCTTGCAATGCGTGCACGAGATCGTCCCCAGACTAACAGCAAGTGATAAAAATTCAAATGCACACAGTAAAAGCCAGGTTGAATTGGTGCCGATCGCGTCTCAGTAAACACAATAAATCTACATTTTATCGTTCCACCACTTTATTAGTCGCGGTTCTATTTTCATTCTGCTCTTTCACACTCAACTTATATTCAAAGAGCTTCCAGCTTAGAATTAACATTTCGATTCAAGCTGACAACGTGGATTAAAGATATAAAATTGAGAAACAAAAGAACTGAGAGTTATTAAATGAAGAGATTAAGAATTCAACAAAGAAGAGATGAAAAATTGGCCTTTTTTTCAAGAAAGCATGCAATTCCCGAGACATTGGCGGCACGTACAAAGAGAGCGACAAAATAATTAAAGAGCAGAAGGTTAAAGCATTTGCGCTCGGGAAAGAAATGTTTTCTTAAGGAGTTAATCCTCTTCAAACGGTTAACGCCTTTTATATGCTAACTGCCGCCTGTATCTAACGAACTCACAAAAGGGTCCAATAATGAAACCCCATTCGTGGGTTCTCTGCACCCTCTTTGTATCCCCTTCAATTAAAGGGGAGCGACAGAGGTGCTCCATTACCTTGGAAATCACCCCCTTCTGTTTGCATGCCGAGGAAAAATAAAGAGAGCGTAATGCACGCGGTTCTTTCGCAATCGTCGCATACCGGCGGAAACCTTTGATCGTCGTAAAACGTAAATTCTTACAACGTGACTCGAAAATCTCCCCGGACTGCCTCAGCTCTTTACGCTATACCTATATGACTATAGGTATACCTATAGAATATAGAGTCTGCTGCAGTAAACTCTTTTTTATTTCGCCTCGTTATTCCTTTTCCTTCTTTTATTCTCTCCTAGCGTTATAAAACGTCGCGAGATTTACAACCACGTAAATATCTTCTTTCTAGGTACCGGGAAAAAAGAGATTTCGTATCGAAGTTAGTGCTGGATTGCTGGAATGCTGAAGAGCAATAATGGTTCAATTTGAAGCGATAGGGGCGAGTGGGCCAAGTTATAAGAGTGACTTTCGTTGGACCACCCACTCAAACGACTCTGGTGGTCCAAAACCTTATAAGACGAGGGAGTGTAGAATTACAAATTTAAGGAATCTCATACTTCACATTTTAGTCGCTTTTCAGTTATTTAGCTTAAAACTTAATCATCCTCCGGTTAATCGAGCTTTATGGGTCATCCGTGAATTCGTGTGTGTAAAGGAATGACTTTTAGCGAAAATTAACGCGCTCTCAATCGCCTTTTTTAAAAATAATATTATTAATATTTTTAATATCGCATTAAATCTTTTGAAATCACATTAAATTCTACGGAATCTTATTAAAATTATAAAAATCTCTTAAAACTCTTTAAAATTCCAACACAATCTTTAAAATCTCTTAAAATTTCTTTAAATTCCACGAAATCCTTTAAAATTACTTAATATTCGAAGAAATCCCTTCAAGTTCCTCTGATCCTTTTAAAATTCCTCAAATTTCAGGGTGCCTAGTGATCAGGTAATTTGAAATTTCCAGGTTTTTCTCGGTCAATTTTTTTTTCCTCTGACCAATTTCCTCTTGACCAAATAAATAAAAAATATTTAATAATTGATAAAGTAGAAATGGAATAAAAAGAAGATAAAGTAGAAAAAAGTCGATTTTTTGATAAAATACCAAAAATTCCCGGTGCTAAATGAAATTTCCGGGTTTTTTTCAGGTTTTCCGGCCCGCTAGACACCCTGAATTTATTTTAAAGCCTCTAAATTCCACAGCAAACTTTAAAATTCCTTAAAATCTCATAAAACTTCATGGAATCCTTTCAAGTTCTACAAAATCTGTTAAAAATTTTCGATTCAAATAAAATGGACATATTTGAGATGGAATGTCCCAAGTTACTTACAGCAGAAGAAAACTTTTCTTTGAAGATTTGAAAGCGAACTGATAAAATTTAAATTCAATACTAAAATTTGATATCAAAAGTATTTCCATGAACAACTTATAAAAATTGAATGCCAGTCAATTCAGCTTTAATCGAATTTTTTAGCAATCACGTTCTAAATTTCTGTAAATACTTTTGAGTATTCAAAAAGTAGTTTTATATTATCGTAATTAATGTAAAGGATGATTATTATTCCTTTCTATAAAATTATATAAAACAAAAAGAAAAAGAAAATAGAAACCCATAATGTTCTATTTCTTTTCCTAAGATCTAAGAAGTGGCCTCCAAATTATATTTTCTAGTCAGAAAGGAAGTGCGATAAGATTAATTTGTCATGTCTAGCCTCTAGCGATTCGCCGAGTGTTTATTCAGGACGAAGTCCTGTCGCGCGCAGTACCTTTTTTTCCCTCCCTTTTCCTTTAATCTTTCCGACAACTAATCTCGCCAGCAAAAGGTTGGTCGTCTTGGTGGACTTAGAGCCGAAATTTCTTACTTATTTTTTTTTTTTTTTTTTTTTATTAGAGAACCTGAGAAGTTTGCTACCTGGTAACGCAGTTTTGGAATTAATTGAATGGGACGATTCTTAAATCCCATTCATGAAGTCGATGCTGGGTAAAGTTAGTACAACGAGTGGTCGTTGGAAGGGATAAGTAGAAGAGAAGTGGACTCAAAGCGCCAGGGAAAGTGCAGTGGTAAAGGTTTGAACTCTAAGAACGCATTCCGCACAAAAATATGTACTGCAAGAAGAATATCTCAAATCCACAATTCCACAAATCCAAATTTTAATTCCTTAAAATAACGTATTCTGATAAATTTAGATATAGAATTCCTATCAAGCTTTATCTATTTTTTTCCCTTTTGCTTTTATTTTGACTCTAAAGTCTACTAAAGATAAAACAATAATCTTCTATTTCCTAATGTTGCAGACAAATTTTGATTTACGACACCGAAATAAATCTATCGGGATTAGTCAAAGAGACAAAGTTACACCGTAAAATTCTCGAGATTATAATCTCTGATATGTTTGCACGGGTACCAGCTACTGAAGTCAGAAAAATAATGTTCTTAAGACATGAGAGGTATTACATTCGCGACTTTGTTTTGCCTCAATATGTATTTCAAGAAATGATTATTACTCGAAAGAAAAAATAAAATTCACCTCGGAATCAGCTTTTCCAAAATTGAGTTCACGTTTTCAAATAAAAAAAATAAAAGGTGACCGACCGGCAAAAAAGATATCCATTAAAACGATTTCAGTTTTGGATGGGGGAAGAGAGAAACCGGCTCGGCGATTTTACAAATTTATTATCATTACGAGTCCGCTCCTGTGTTAGAGTTCATATTTTTATTTTTATAAGTGAGTCATAAATTCAAGTAATTACTGGAATTTATTTTAAGTATTCCATTTAGATAACGATTAATTATTTTAAGAGTTTTAGAAAGTAGGTCTTTTTGAACAATGACCATTAACAAATAATGACAATTTCACATTTTTATTACTAAAAGTATTTAAAAGTGAGTTTAAATTTGACGTATGTCTTTTCTAGAGCGTAAAGAAAAACAAGCAAGAGCTATCAAGACCTGATTAAGATTCGAAAGTGAAGTTAAACTCGGCGTCTAAAAGAGCAGAGGAGTATAATTTGGAAGGTATTTGCTCGGAAGATCAAAGGCAATCGTAGTAGTGGCCTAGTCACGTTCTCTTGATCTACTCGTTTATAATAGAGCCGATTTCTTCGCCTCTGGCAAGCCTGGCTAGAACGAGAATCTAAGCTTGGCATAAGGAATAGGAATAAGTATAAGCCCAGGAGCGATACTATCAGCGACCAGCGACTTTGAAACCGGGTCTAAATCATTTCCGGAGGAGAAGAAATGAACTGAAGAGCTATGAACGCGGACCTTTTAATCCTCCTGGTATTAACTATGCGGAAGAGCATCAAAAGATCTAAAATACAACAGATGGGTGCAGAATAAGATCAGCTAAAACCAGAATACATCAGCTATGAGTATATATCAGCAGAAGAACTAGATCTAACATCAACAAGGTTGAATGAAGAAGGTTGATGAATAATGAGACCTAGAATAACATCACCTAGAAATTAGAAGAAGAATAAGAGAATCGAAGTATGTATTACCAGAAAAGGACTTGTAGTTTGTGAACCACTTTGTCCGGCACCACCTCACAATTCCGGTAGCCATCGGATCATTGAATCTTATCCCTCGTTGTTTTTTCTTTTCCCTGTTGTTACTCCCTAGATGTCCTACGACTGCCGCTATCTTCAAAGCACAAATATTCACGTCTTTATCTCTGGTTTCCCTTGATTCTTTTGATCTTTACACATTTGGCTATTCCTTTCTTTTCAGGTCTCCTGAGTTCTCTATCTCTCTTCTTGAATTTTACTTTTCGTCGTCACTTCACTCCAAACTTGGATCAACACCCTGGACGATGCACCACTCACACCTTCTGCTAAAACACTCACTAAGAAAGAAAGAGAGACAGGATCAGAATTTCAGAATGAGTATCTAAAAATCCCTTTCGATATCCCTGGCACGTATCGAGCCTGAAGATTGGAATTCTAGTGTGCACGTGGGTCCTATTTTATTTATCCTTGCTCCGGAGGGTTTAACCCTCGACTCTAGATGTATTGTTTACTCGAAAACGCGGTCACGAGGAACTACTGGAAGCTCTACCTCCGGGAGAGAAGAGAGTGATCACAGATGACTGATCGGTACTAGTTAGATCGAGGGTTTCTGATGGTTCACGACGTTACTACATCTACGGTCGTTGTTTGACTACGGAGATCGTCCTCGCGTGAACCACGTTCCCCGTAGTTCCTCCTCTATGTCGGCGCCCCACCCTTCTCTCTTCAGGGACGTAGGGAGGTCACTTGGAGCCACGGTGACCCAAAATGACTCGTCGACAGCCATTCGGAAGCACCATAAGTTTGTTTCTCTAGATTCTCTTTGTAATCAAGCTGCAAGTGATGACAGAAATTCACACGTAATGTTGATAAGAAGTCATTCATAAAGCCGATTAGAAAAGTTTCTTGGATTGTTGATAATTATGGGGAGAAACTGATACGGATTGTGTTGCCAGAACTCGTACAAGAGGAAAATGAAATCTGAAAAAAAAAAAAGAAAATAAAAAGGTTGAGATACATTCTTAATAAGCTCTAAAGATCTAAGGAAAATTAACAGAATAAATAATATAGCAATGGAAGATGAAGAGAAATTATTGAAACGTCTGAAAGAAAATGATTAGAAGCTAGCAAAAGGTAAATTTATAAAGAATTAAAGACAGTTTTGAAAATAATGCTTATAATTGAGAACATTTTTCCAGCCTCGTGTTATTACTCCATTTTTCCCCGCTTGAAAGCACCCTCATGTGTTGAATAAGAATGAAACCCTAGTTTATCGATTCCACTATTCTATTGCATATGGCTCTACACTTTAGAGTGTTTATGCCACATGAAATGTTCACCCTAAAGGAAATTATACACTGCATGGATAAATCGATAAATATTCATACAGCATATAATTTCAAGAGGTGAATATTCACAAGTTTGGATAGTGGTTATCTTTCATATTGTGAGTAATAAGTTTATATCAGAGAGTCCGTTATCTATTTAGTTGGAAAAATTACAAGATTTAAAATATATTTTCTGATGGACTTTTCTTTATAGATTGATAGATTTTTTTTATAATTTTAGTTCAAATTAAGAAAAAGTTAAATGAATTAAATTAGGTATTTAAACAATAATCGTTCTTTAGTCAAATTGTATTTAATTGAAAAACTTTCAAGTTCTCCCCAAGGATCTCACAACAGTCACGAATTCCCATCCAAAATGTTTTTCCCTGACTTTCCCCTAGTTCCATTATATACGTGCCTTTTCCAAATATCCTCAAATCACCCTAGACCCTAATGTTACGAAATCATTCGAAGTACTACTAAACAGGGTTGTAAGGCTCTCATCTAAAACTCTAGATAACTGGTGAGCAATAACGATAAACGTTTTATTTAGAAAAACAGCTTTCATCAAGATAAATTCAGTAGTATATATATAGTTTTTAAAACAAAATTCTGAGGGATCGATTAAAACTCGTTTTGAACTCACTTTATATCCTTATTCATTATATTCCCAAATATTAGGATATATCCTCAAATATTCCTTTGGGTAATGCTGATACGCTAAAACTCAGTGTTCGACCCCTCACAAAATTCCTTTTTATCAAAGTTTCAGAGTTTGTTTCTTCTTATAAAACGTAATTTCTTAGATTAAAAGACTTACTGTTTCAAAAAATGGTTAGAAGTAGAAGAGATTTTTACGTAACCGTAACTACAATCCGCAGTAGTTCCCATAAATCTCAAAACTCTAAAACTAAAGATTAACATCTCAAGCTGGTCTATAGTCATTAAAAATTGAGTTTACAAAACTTAATATCCAAAACTTCAATCTTAAAAACTAAAATTTAAAAAAAATGTTATTTATTACCGATAATGATTCCCGGTAGCGCTCTTATAATAAAATTCGCATTTTGTCGTTCTTCTAAAAGCCATCTTATCAAGATTTTGAATCCCTTTACAATTCACACTCTAAAGGCCTTTAAATTAAAACCCAAGCGTAGAAATAGCTTTCCCAAATTATAAATTGCCTTTGAGATATTCCGCGAGCAGGTTGTGATTTTGTTCGACTCCGAAGGTTCCACTTTGCTTTCACGCTTAGTTCTCAACTTCCGTCGGCAGTGTGTAATTTTCCAAAGTAATTTAGCGAGACGAACGAGAACTCTAGTGAGTCTACCGAAAATGGGGCCTTACAGATGGCGAGAAATAATGCCGCCGCGGTCTTATTAAAAGAACAACAATTCCAAGCTGACATGCCCGTGAGTGAGCACATTTTCTGACCAGCACAGCCTCCGTTTTAGAGAGGAGAGGCTACAGTATATATATGTACATATACTATACGGCTTTCGCAATCAGTCTTCTCACATGTATATATCTTCGTCTCTCTTATCCGAAACTTCCAGAGATGTATGCACCAATCAGTGTTACCGGCACAGGTGTCTGTGTGCGCATTTACATGTCGCTGATCATGTGCGTTGTAATGGAAAAAGAAGAAAGAAACCGCCGCTATTCGCACTCAGCCTCTTCAAGCCTAAAAAGTAAAAACCATCAAATAGAATAGATATGACGTCAGAAGTTCAAATTAGTTTCATTCTTCCCTTACAATTGTACTCTTCGTTCTCTAAAAGCTCTTAATCATATTTTTTTTAAGTAATACTAAATAGTTTTTAAATATTAATTTGTACTTCATTTTTGATTTTCTGACTCTTGTGGTATCAGAAGTGGAAGACCCGTTCCTGCAACACCCTTAGTTCTCCCCTAAATCCAGAGCTGATGGTAAATAGCTTATCACGTCCAGACATATACCCCAAGTGTATACTCCGCCATTCAGTTTATACCGAAATGACATTTTCAGATATCAGGACAAGATTCTATTCGCTTCCTCTTTACAGATGCTATATTATCAAAATATACGCAGAGACTCGTCTATTTGTACAAAAAGTCTCCCTAACAAAAATGGTAGTCGAACTGCATAAAGAACTAGGGACTCTTCAACGATAAACAGTTTGTGGAATCTCACTATTTTAAGAGCTGTCTGCTCTTTGTGGAAAAACGAACTTCCTAATCTATTCGATAAATAAAGATAACTTCCTCTAGGATGGATGAAGACTCGAGTTTCAAATATTTCTTTTCAGTAAGAGCAATTCTCAAAAATATTCAGCGACAATCTTTTTGTACATAGTTGAGTTTCCAAACTATGCAGTCCTTTTTGAAGTTGAAAACTAATATTCTAAATGAGAGTACCTTTTCTCTATGACGTGAAAAAAGTGGCAGAGTGGATCTTTTGGACGAAATAATTTGGTTCCTTTGTACAGATTTTCGAGAATGAGTGAAATTTACAAAGCAGTGATGATATTCTCGTCAAAATTGAGAAACTTTTAACAGGTTTTTCATAATTTGTCACAACCCTAAGTAGCAAAAGAGTCGACAATAATGTTCCAGAATAAAATAGTGTTCTAGTAAGAAAATAGAGACTGTTTGTCGAATTAAGTCAAGCCCTCTGTTTGTTTTTCTCAGTGTAAGAATGAACATTTCATTCACTGTTTAGGCAGGCGTCGGTGTAATTTACTGCTGCATCGAAGGGCCCGACGTCGCCCGGTTCACCTCAGTTCCGATCCGCGGCTGAGCAAAGGCGCTCCCTTCTTTTTTCTCTGCTTTTTTAAATGACGAACGGCTGTTGCTGTATTTTTAAGAGGATCGAAACGATACGGCTCAGCAAAACTAAGACCCCAAGATCCAAGTCCAAGACATAAAATCTAACATCTAACATCTAACACCAACCATATCTTCTATCGTTTGTTAATGGCTATTCCGCAATTTCGAAATTCTCAGCTAGATGGGTGGAAAATTGCCGGTTCGAAACTACGCAAGATGATGGGATTTACGACTGCGTGGGACCATGTGTAATCCAACAATTCCAACATCTGGCGACTCATACACGCCAGTAAATACTCGTCTTCTTGGTGTTTTGATGGTGTTTTTATATATGAGCACCATTGATTCCTTGTCTGAAAACAAAGAGAACAACTGGTATATATATATATATATATACACACATAAGTATACTCGAAAACGCTGCATCGACGACTTTTTTTGGGGACTGTACCGGCATGCTATTATCTCCTAGCGGTGTTTCAGAAGAAACATAGGCGTCGCATCTCTCGTGGAGAAAGAGGATGTTCGAGCAAAGTGCACCTTTGTATAGGCTTTTCAAGTTCCGTCACAGACGGCCTTTGCCTCAAAGGAAGAAACGCCGAGCGTTTTAAACGTGACAGCCACCAGTCGCTCTCAAACTGAAAAATATCCTTTGCGGAACTCGCCTCTTTTCAAACCAAATCGACCGTCAGCTAAAAGGATTCATTTCCCTTTTTTTTTAGAACAAGAAGATGCACTCTGAAACTCTAGTAAAGCACTTTACTTTGAGTTTTGCGAAAGCAGAATGCGATGGAATTGAGTAAAATGGAGTGGGAGACAATGAGACAAATGCAAAGAGCAAAAAACCAAATATCATTAATTTGTAAATTGATTAATTCTAATTTCTAAAAAAGATATTGTTAATTTTGACTCTCTTGATGCAGACAATACAAGATTGTAAATATTCTTTCTACATTTTGTCCTTTTATGGGTCGTTAACTGAGGTTTCTAAATTCTAAAGAATCCGAAGATTATCAGCAACATGTCATCTTCCTTTTTACTGAAAACTAACAGACCACAAAATCGTAAAAGGTTTCCAAATGATCCCAACGGAAACTCCTTTTCTTTAAATTTCAATTATTAAAACTCATGAAGCTCGCATGCCTTCAAACCCAAGTTTTGGATCTTTAATTAAATTTCTGTCTATATGTAAAATGTTTTTCTATATTTTCCGCATAGCAATTTTGGTATTTAAATTGTTTTTGATGAGGTTCTCTAACTTTTCCACCTTGTCCTCGTTGCCAATCTTTGTTATTATTATTCTGTCTCTATAACAAGAGCTACGTATAATTTATAATCGTAACATAGAATCTAGCATTTTTTAAGTGTGGAACTCGACTGTCGACATCATCCAATTATTTCACACGAGTCTCTCTTTTTTTCCAAGAATATTGTGGATCTCAAGGAATTTGTTTCTTATAGACAACATTTTGGATTTCTTCATTCATCACAAGTTTCGAAAGTCTGATGTGGTTCCTGAATCTTCAACCTTGTCCTGGATTCTGCCACCTTTTGCTAATTTGAAAATTTCCCAACTCTCCCCCAAAACTCACAAATTTCAAAACAAAACTCTGCACCTAAAAGCAATTCTAAAATCAGTTCATCAATTTGTCCTACGACCCATCTTTCCATCTAAAATACCTCCCTCCGTCTCGAATTCTCCATCCTCGAATAAATCTTTCCCCCAAGAATTATTGAAGATCTCGAGTGAGAGAAGTAGAATGAACCTTGTTTGCGCCGTGGTCTTCGCAATGTTTTGAAACGTGTTGAAATTGTGACTGTGTGAGTAAGTGTGAGAGTATAAGGCTGTAAGAGGCCCCGTCTGATTACGCCATTGGTCCGGCAAGTGCCCCTCGCTCTCCCTGCACAGCAAGACTTTACCCGCCATACTATGCCGTGGCATGGCATGGTTTGCCATGCCATCCTCAGCCGTAGCGTGGCTAGTTGTTTCTTTTCTTTATTCCTTTGTCGGAAAGTCGGCGGCGAGTCTCGTTTTTGAGAGAAAGAGAAAGAGAGAGGGAAAGCAGCAAGAGAGAGGCGCTGATCGGTGCGGAGGGAGATAAAAAGAAAAAGACAGCTGGCCGCCAGGGGAAGCGAGCGGGGGCCCCGAGCGAAGCGAATAAAACGCAAGGCTAAAAAACTTGGTGTGCCAGAGCCAACTTCGATATGTCGCCGACGGCGCTCAAAAAATTGGATCCTGTCTATTAATAAACCCAAGCCGCCCCCCCCCCCCCCGGAAAACTCCAATTGATCCAACGCCACACTTCATTCTTCAACAATAAAGAATTCTGGCGTGAGCGAGTCCAGTTCCGGATTGGAATCTCAGCCATTTGAATCCGAATCAGTTCGAACGTATACGAAACTTGTTTTTGCACTGCGGAATTCGGAAGTCAAATCGAATCCGGATGTATCATTTCGAATGGCTCCAAATGATTCCGAACAAGTTCTAAAATCATTGCTCATTCATACTATTGTCCTTCAATCAGTCAAGGTTCAATCAGCCTCGTTCCAAGCTGGTCAATGGTTCGAATTGATTCCGAATAGGTTTTGGACACATTTCCGCTTCATTCCGAAACGGACCAAAATGAAGAAGCGGCAAGAAAAGAGGATTTGGTTCTTAATTCTTGGTGCGAATCTAATTCTTGAAAACACAACTCTACTGCAGAAAATGAACAGTAGGGATACTGGAACGGTTCCTTTTGCGCATATTCGCTCGTAAACCGCTAGGTCGTCGTATAGTATACGAACTATAGTTGCCTACTATAGTCGCGTTACGAGCGAGTCGATCCCTGCCGTTCACTATTTATTACGCCCAGATCGCTATTACGAGACGGTCCCTTCGCCAAAGTGGAACCGATGCGACCGATAAGAGGACAACATTTGGTTGGATCGCATATTTCGTCCGGTTTGTCTAAAACAAGATCAAAGAGTTCTACGAAGCATTGCAAATCCTGGAGGATGAAGGTCTTCTTTTAGTTTTCGAAACTAGAGAACGTAGAAACTAGATTCTATCTATAATAACGTGTATCTGTCTGTCTCTATCCGGATTTGCGGGACTTCTTTATAGTCCTCGTTAAAACTAAGTAGAAGAGAAAAGCAGAGAATAGATGGGGTAAGAAGGTGAAATCCCGATCAGAGTGGATTGTTTTATTAGAAATAGATAGAGCTGATAGAGGATAGAAAAAGGATCTAGAAGCTTGGACTTTGGAGTTTTATAGACCTCTGGAGGGAATGAAAAAACCGAAGGCGGTACTAGCTTGCTTGCACTGAATACATTAAACCAGAATCAAACGTGGAACACAAAAACCGGAATCGAAACTGGCACCAAAGTGAAAATATGATTCCTGAAACCAGGGTCGAAAGATAACCCAGAATCAGAAACTGAACTAAGGATGAAAATAATGAAGAATTAAAGTTCTGTCTTCGAAGAGTCGAAATTGGGGGAATCGTGGTTACTGAGAAGAAAAGATAAAATCTTAGGTGCTGCCTTGTTAAGAGAGTCGAAATGAAGTTTAGTCTTGATTTGAGAAAGGATTTCTCAGCTTTGAAGAAATTATGGTATTAAGATCTAATTTGAATTTAATTTATACAGTTTTGTTAAATAAATATACTCGATAGTATTATAGGTATAGATGATTCTGTGTCTTTAAAAACTAAAGTTTATATACTCTATAGAGTCTAGAAGTTTTATTAACTCTTGACAAATCAATTTACAAATTAAATATTTTATGGAGCTGAAGGTTCTAATAATTCACGTTCCATAAATTTCAATCTACCAAGCAGTAAGCAGTTTGACTACATTCAACTAATATCAATTACATTATCAATTATAACCAATTGGATACATAACTTTGAATTAAGGGGTCAGATTTTTAAACATCTTTGAGAATCGTTCAAAACTGAGAAAATTAAATTGCCTGTAACAAGGAAGATCTACATTCAAAATAACGTTCAATTAAAATCGACTAGAGGAATTCAAGCATTTTTTCTCTACTTTTAGTCGGGATCATATCAGGATAAAGAAAATTTATAATTTGATCAATTTGCCATCTTGAATCTAAACTAATTTCTCTTCGATTTAATTTTTCTGAGAGGTTGACAACTCGACCGATTGAGTGAAGAACAAACCAAAAAAAAAAAAAAAAAGTAGTAATCCGTTCAACTACGTACTACAGTATAGTATTAAATTTCTACAAATATTATTTAATAAAATGTTTGTATTTCTAATTACTAAAGTAGTTGGCCTAAAAACTGACTCGTGAATTCAAGTTACTTTAGTTCTGCTTTAGTTACTTCAGCATACGAGTTGCCAACCCCTCTAATTCAAACAGACTGACTATTTTCGATTCTACGACTGAAAAATCGAAATAAAGAACCAGCTGGTAAAAGAAGGTAGGGATGGGATGGAAGATTCTACTCGATTCCTTATAAATCAATCGTTCTCTAGAAATTTTTTTCTCGGTGTATCGATTCTGTTTTCAACCAATAATCGACCAGAATCGACTAACTATAAACTAACTTCAATTCGATTTTTCATAAAAAATAAAATTAGCATACAATTAGCACAAAACTAAGCTAACGTTACAGGAATATTTTCTGAAAAATTAAATAATCGATTCTCAGGTATCAATCTCTGGTATCAATACTTTTTGGCAAAATCGCCCAACCCTAAAGTAAAAGTCTCTACCTATTCGATTTTTTCTATCTCCTAACAGAATTTCAATAAGAATTGACTCCCTGAAGCGAAGAGCCCTATGCAAATCACCTCCTGCTCAGCATCCGTGGCGATTAATCCGATTTCTCGGGATTTTCAGCAGCTGTTGATCGAATCTAGGGACCGAGGGTGAAATTTCGCGGGTGCACTTCTGCTGGGACAAAAATTCGGCTTTATTATAGAATAACGGAGCAATAATTAAATCGAAATCAATAAAGATAAGCGGATGATATTTATTGCGTGCTACAGCCATGTTACTATATGGGGGCTGTCCGTAGGGCTGGATATAAGGAAGGCTATAATACAGTTTTACCACGAGCTCGTAGCCTGGCGTCGGTTTTACCGGTCCCTCGTTCTGCGGTTTGGTGGCGAGCTGTGGAACGGGGCCAGAGGATGAGGCACGGTCTGCTCACGGGACGGAGGAGAGGAAGCAGTCGGCGCTTTTGATCTCGGCCGCGGGTGCCGACAAAGCGTTCGTCTGCTTTCCTCCACCGGGTCGTGTGAGTGAGAGAGGTCGATAGAGTTGACGAGTAAGAGAGAGAGAGAGAAATAGCTAGAGAAGGCAAATGCCGAAGAGAGAGAGAGAGCAAAAATGACGTAGGGAGAGCCCCAGAAGCAAGCCAGGTTCGAGTGAGACGAAGCGACCCTCACTACTCGTTGAGGGGTCATTCCATAACAAATCGATCGTATTTCGGAGCAGCGAACAACTCACGATATAATTCGGAAATTCTCTAATCTTCGCCGCCGACTATTATTCCCTTAGTCTTCTCTAACGTTTTGTCGAATTTTCCTAATTTTTCAGTTTAGGTCCAACCCTTTGAAGATACCGAGAATTTCAAATTGCTGATGATAGAGCTGCTGGCATTTAGTTTTTTGTAATGGCCTTTTTTTTATCTACTTGAATAGTTGCCCACAATGACCATTCTTGTTTTAATCTGGTGGACACTCACCAGTCACACTCTTCCTTTCAAACTTTCATCATCTTCTTGGCATTCAAAGAGTGATAAATGCGCGGTTTAACATTTTCTGAAACTTAAAAGGTTTTAAGTTACTTTTCAGAGTTTGAAAATAAAATATTTGGGGTATCAATATCGGATGTCCTTTATCTACTCGTACACTTTAAAGAAATTGAAGCTTCAAACTCACATTTTCAAATATTTCTTGCTGGTACTTTCGGTAGTTAGGTCAAAGATTAATCTTAAATGATTCCGTTGAAATTCTATCTGAATCCACCCTCAAGTCTTGAAACTTCAAAAATAAATTCTGACGAACTATCATCAGTGAATTAATCTTCTTAAGGGCATGCTCTTCGGTGACATTATGAAATTTTTTGAAAATATTTTTTCCGAAATTTCTTTTTTCAAAATTATTACTCAAAATAAATGTCAAAACGT
The DNA here is from genome assembly GCA_904066005.1 of Synergus itoensis. Taxonomy (NCBI): domain Eukaryota; kingdom Metazoa; phylum Arthropoda; class Insecta; order Hymenoptera; family Cynipidae; genus Synergus; species Synergus itoensis. The sequence goes on from CAJFCP010026120.1 coordinate 156,076, forward strand.
AATTTAATGTCTGCGTTCCTATATTCTAAAGTTTCAAATCGATTCATCATTGCATTTGGCCGTGGTGACGTCGAAAAAAAATTTCATAATGTCGCCGAAAAGCATGCCCTTAATGTACAGCCGAATTTTTGCAATTTTTGGTGCACCCTTTTGAAAATTCCACTGAAGATTTAAAATTGTAGATGATACAGCTGCTAGGATTCATATCGTTTACGAATACACATTCTCTCCACCTTTTTGAGGGGTTAACAACTCGTATAATCTGGCGCAAAATTTTCTTTGTAATCTTGATAATCTGCATGGTAATCGCTTCTAATCTTTCCCAAGTTCGATTAATAAACCCCTTGCATCTCATCCTCCTAAAAAAACAAATAACTTTAATATACATATATTTGCACACGACTTGAGTTTAAGTAAAAAAATTACTTTTAATTTAGCCTTATAGCTTCACCCAAACTCTACAAGTGTTGCAAATTCTTCGACTTCCAACTATGGGCAATTAGAGTGGATGCCATTAATTAAATTAACTAATTACGAGAATAAGAAACTAAGTCTACTGATCTCACGGGCAATTAATTATTTCAATTAATTCCAAGTTTCCATAATGAGGAGTCAAATATTCCGAAATTGATTAGAAATTGCAGAGAACGGTACGAATACAAATTTAATAGTTCCTGATTTTCTTGTGCTTCTGGCGAGGCTTCTGGTTACTTAGAAAGTAAATGGGGCTCTGTTTAATTAAATCTAATTAAATTAAATATTTAATTATATACCGATAAAATTTCACTATAAAAGAGTAAAGAAGATTATACATTTTTCGTAAATGGTAAATCTGAAATTCTTTCAGTACAAATATTCATTTTCGTTTCGAAAATGGCAACTTCTTAAGCACAATTTGAATCAAAACTAACAGGTGTATGAAAAGCTCATCCAGTGTTCTCTAAGCCATTCTCTTTGTCCCTTTACTTTACAATTTGCATTGCAGTTTCAATTGTTCTCTTTTTATTCAGGACTCCGCCTCCAACCCTCTAGGTTTCATGAAACTGAGCCAGTGTTTCGTTATAAACTCTCGCTGCGGTGCATTGGAGTTTTTAGACTTTACAGAAAACATTAGAGAGTAGAAGTAGACAAATCTCTTCTTTTTTTCTATTTTTTTCTGTTTCCTTTCAGCGATGCTTTCGTTACTTTGGGACCAGTTTCTTGCTCATGCGAGAATTCGAGAATAAGAATGGATTCAGAGCGGAACTACAAGCTTTAGTTGTAATGCGGGCCGCAACGTTATTTATTAATAGCAAAGTTGATGCAGGCCGCGAGGGAGTGGCAAACTGGCAACACAACACGCTAGAGCGAGCGCGACAGAATGAAGGGTCGTTTTATCCTTTTATCTCTTTTTATCTCATATTCCCCTCTCTATTTTCGCCTCTCGCCCGTTTGCCCACTTGCCCACCCACATCAAAAAGCACGATACTATGTGAGCTGGTGTGAACTCAACACTCGATTCCTCGCTTACACCCCCGGAATCATCCTGTCCTGTCCTGTCCTGTCTCCTCTGCCAAATCGATCAATTTTCGGTGCGACATTTGGAATTTCGATGCGACCCGGACCAGTGACGTCCAACTTCCGGAAATGTAGCTTTCAAATCCTACCAAATCCGATATAGCACGTGAGTTTTCCTGCTGGTTTGCGACTAGGGTGGTCCGGAAAAAATGCATTTTTTAAGAGCAATTCCACAGATTCATGCTGTGGAAAAAAAGAGATTATGTAGTATATATTTTCTACTATTCTCACAGGGTGGCGATTCGGAGAACGATTTCTAAAGTATATATAAAAGTAAATTCCATCATCTACAAAAAGAAATAAAAATAATTTACCAAAAGTTTATATTTTTGTTTATAAATGTTCAAAATATTAATAAAAGCAATAATCAGTCAATAATTTCAAAAGAAACATTACATTACATTTCAAATTCCCGGTTTTACCCAGTCAATTTTTTCAATTATCCCAGGCAATTAAAAATAATATATTTATATTTACCGCAAAGCGCAAAGATTTATTTTAATTCATGAGTTTCATTTCTGCTAGTAAATAAATAAAAATTTGAGTTTTAAGAATTATGAAAACTTTTCTTTACATTTTTATTCTAATAAATGTAAAAAAAATCTTCATTTCCCGGTTTTTCCCCGATCAATAAAATTCCCGGTCATTTCCCGATCTTTCCCGGTTAAATCGTCACTCTGTTTTCCACTATGTATTGTTCCCCTATGGGAGGATGAAAATTGAATATCCAAACAATTTTCCTTAGAGTGAAATATCGGGTCAGTCCTAGAATAAATATTTAATTCCATAATGAACTGTGAAAAGCTTTTAATAGAATCTGCTATATTCAGAATTCATATTCAATGAAGCATTATTTGAGTTGGGAGAGGAATATGAATTGACTGATATAAATTTGTATTGCTTCGAAGTACTTTATAAAAGCGAAGAGGTGTCGAATACTATAGTATATCGCCTTATTTGAACGTCAACGTCATTTCCGGCACTTTGACACATACGTGGCTGAATTGTGGTATCAATCATTCTTATTCAATTACAGTTAGACTGTCTCAAATTTATTTCAATTTTATTGCTTCCTCATAGAGGAAGCGATATCTTCACATAATTCGACCTCAGGAGTCCGAAAAAGAGGTTTTTTTTTTTTTTTAAATGTATTTGTTTGTCATTATTGCTTTTTCCGTAATAACTCAAATACAATCGGATCAGATATAGCATGATATATTCAGTCTAATACGACAGTCTAACCGGTAGTGTTTATAATAAGTTCTTTAACTTGATTTATTTTAAAATTAGTTTTTTGTACGCAGATGAGTTTAGATTGAAATGAAGAAATAGATTCACGAGAGAATTTGGGCGTTGACAACTATGGAAATAGCACCCTGTCAGAGGATTCTTTCCAAGAGGGCTTCAATCGTTATTATTTACTTACACCCTCCGTCACCCTCTACTCACTTATGGCGAAGGGAGAAAGTGCTCTTTCGTCACAAGAAGAAGTGCTGCGATCGTTATTTATACCCTCTTTTCTCTCATGATGAAAGAACTTCTCCTCACAGCAGGAGGCAGTTCCACGATACAATTTTTTAAATGCCTTCAAATTAAAACCTGCATTCAAACCATTAAAATTCATTTCCTTTAATTGGAAGCAATCCTGGCAAATAATAATTTTTGTAAATAATTCTCCATGTGCCCTAAAAATCAGAAAAAGAAATATCAATATTTTGTTTAATATAATTATAAATTTAAAAAAAATCATTGATTATATTTAAAGGTGCTGGGTCAGAAAACTTGAAATTAAAGTTAATTCTATTGATTTTTACCATTACTTTAATAGTTAACTTTTCATGATTCGATCCTAATTAAGCTTCTGTTCTTTGAATCGCAAATTAAATAGGTACATAAGAGAAGTAAACTTTCATCCTTAAGTACTGGCTCTGTAACTTAATTAACTGCTTACTTAAATAATTTACAATTAATAAATATTGAATAAATGATAATTTATAAAATATCGTAAATAGCTTTGAGGAAGAAAGTCTTTGAAGGTGTTATTTTTAATTTGTATAAGCTATAAAAATAATCGTAAAGCGCAGAATAATTAGTAATGGCATGTGCATGTGTAAATATATCGCTTGAAATTATGTCTTCAAAATACCTTGTAAGTATTTTTCAGTTTCTTTTTTTTTTCATGATTTTATTTATACTGTTAATAAAAACTTAACGAAGCTCGCGGCACATCAAAGGCAGTGACTCTCATAGCTCTTGAAAAGATAAGTCGTAACAGTTATACATAAACCATGATATGACTGGAAATAATAATTAAAATGAAATGCATAATCTGAATAAAATTAGGATAAGTCGCTTGAAAAACTGGGATTTGAATACTGGTTTTAAAAATACGAAGGCAATTTGAAAAAATTAAGACTAATGAGTAATGAATGATACAAATTAGAGTTATTTAATTTATATTTAAGATTAATCAAAATAATTCTTTAGTTGAACAAGAAAATTTATTTCCACTAAAAGAAGACTTAGATTTTCTATATTTATTATAAAAAAACAAATTCTGTTGATTCTAATATTGTGCGAGAAGCGAAAAAATCCCGAGAGAGAAAAACAAGTCGTCCTTCGTAAAATCATCAAATCGTTCCTAAAATGCTTTTGCGACTGATTCTTGTTATAAGAACAGCTGATACTTGCAAGGTTATTTATTTGTGCAGAAGAAGGTATTCGACTTTGAATAAATTATATGAACGAATAAGGACAACTTTTTTCACCTTAATGATACTACTAGTTTCAGCCAGTTCGAAGAAATTGAGTTTACTTTATGAATTTTCCAATTCTTGAGTTTAATATCGATTAGAATGATTATAGAGATTAGATCGAGAGAAAAGAACAACTGAGTGATTTCTAATCTATTCATTTTTGCCAAGGTCGAAGATTTTAGTGATACGTTTATAATGCTAAGAAGTTTTCGTCTTAGTCAGTAAATATTTAATCAGATTAATCAAATGTCTTTAATCTGAACGTAAAGAAATAAAAGGGATTTGAAGAGGTTTTAAGTGATTTTAGGGAATTTCAAGAGAGTTTAAATGATTTTTAAAAATTTGAGCTTTAAGATAGACTTTTCTCAATATTTTAATTACATATCCGGAAAAGCTTTTTCAAACCGGAAATGACCCGAAATATTATCCTATAATTCGAATGACAATCATTTTTCATATATAATTCAGCTTTATCAATTGAAAACAGGTGAAAAGGTGACACCCACAAATGTAAAATAGGTGAACAAATTCAATATACATAGGCATGAGACATACACCCAGAAAAAAGTTTGTTTGAATCAAATAAACATACATATCTTTGATATAGGACCAAAGAAAAAATATCTTTGAATTAAATAAAATTTATTTGATTCAAAGAAACTTTTTTTTTTGAATTAAAAAGAAAATTTCTTTGAATCAAATAAATTTTATTTAATTCAAAGATATTTTTTCTTTGGTCCTAAATCAAAGATACGTTTATTTGATTCAAACAAACTTTTTTCTGGATGTAGGTGAAAAAAGGTGAGTAGGTGACGACCTGTGTAATGACCGAAATAAGACCACCTTCCTATATGTATTAAATTTTAGTAAATCCTTTTCTTTCAGGGATTGATTTCATTATGTTAATTCCCGAAGACCATAAGTGACCATAAGCCATCATCTCTTGTTATTGATTTCACATTATACAAAGGATGGGCATATGGGCAACGGTTTTTCTAATACTTTTTTCGAGTCTCGTCGCCCTTAATGATCGTCGATGTAATTAGCATTAAAGGTTATCAATATTCCACGAACACATGTGTCCAAACAAGGAGACACATGTTTCACGTGTGGATCTACACAAGAAAATTTCATCAAAATTCATAAACCGTCTCGTCTAGGAAGAGCAAAACACCAGATGAGAAAATAAAAGAACACCGGCTTACCTTTTCGGATGTTCCAGAACGAGAAATAAGCCTTCGACGAGTTGCTTCGACATCCCGGCATCGGTAAACAATACATTTAAAATCTTTTGGACATTATTTCCGTTAACACTTTTCACAAAAAACTAACAACAATGAAGGAAAAAAAACATCAATAAGGATACTCAGCTTTCTTGGTTATCGATTGTTTTCGGAAGGAAGAAAGAACAATGAACAAAATGTTAACCGAATTTGATTGTTTTTAATACCTACTTTTAAACACTACTTTCCGCAATTTTCCCTATCGACTTTTTTTGCACTTTATTAACCTAACAAAGCTATAAACAGTAAAACCGTTGGCGGAAAATGGTGTGCGAAACAATATATATGATACGATCGAATAACGCCGGAACACGCATGGACAGGTTAGCAAAAGTGTAGATTTTTAGGCATGTGTTCTTACCATATGAGCAAATTTATAGATAATCCGGATTTTTTTTCCACTATTTTTAATTAAAAAGAAAAATATATGGTGCACAAACATTAAGAATGTGAACAAGGATGTCTGTGTAATATTATTTTCTTTGAAAAAGTAAAATTTGTGGGAAAATGCTGCTTGTGAGGGTGTGTTATTTTTAAATTTGCTCATATGATAAGTAAAACATACCCTTAAATTAAGAAAACAGAGGGTGATGCCATCTGTTGAATTACAGTTGTGAACTTGATGGTAAAACAGTTTATGTTGTATTAGCAGACGATATTTTAAAAGGAAAATAAACAATATGGTCGGTGATATACTGTGGTGATACTGGTGATACGTCGAAATCGGTTTAATTTATGAAAATTGTATTATTTGTATTTATTAGTAAGTGAAATTTTATTTTATTTGGAGTTTTTAAATCCTTGTAGGTCAATTAGAGTGATTTTTGGAATTTATTTGGTATCGGTATGAGTAGTGGGGGATTTAATCGGTACAACAACAAATGGAAATACATTAAGCGAAAGAAAAAGTCTACTGATGGTGAAAATAATTCAGAACAGGAAGAAAATCCTAGGAAAAAAAGTAAGACTGATTGTAACAATGGTAAGTTGCTAAAGTTTTTTTAATTTAAAAATATTTCTTGTTGGTCATTTTCCCAATTTCACGCTGAATCAGGGTTATGTATTTCTGCACAAAATTGTGCAATGCTGTATTTTTATTATTTTGGAATAAATGTATAGAAGTAGAAGAAAAGTACATACCGGTAAATAAAGTAAAAATATCTTTAGAATCGCATAAGTAAATCTAGAGACGTTTGAATCTACTAGAATATAAGGAACTAGATTGAATCTGTTCTACTATTTATTTCAGAAGAAAATGAAATTCAAATACAAAATGAAGCGATAGAAGAAACTGGGGATGATCAGGAACCACAACAATCTAAGAAAAAGCGAAAACGAGATAATCCCTACGTTGGTTGGGATTTTTATTTTGATAACGAAGGTGAAAGGATGAAATTCGAAAATAATTATTTAGGGCGAATTCATTTCAAATCATGCAGGCTCGACTGACTTAAAAATCAAAAAGAAAAAGTATAATATCTATATCGGTTTAAAAACTACATGATTTAAAATGATTTTGGCCTTAAAAAAGTTTAGAAATGACTTCAATTTCAATTTAATATTTCAGAGTACCAAAAGAACTCCGAAACCGTTAAAAAGATTAAGATCATGGAGAGATTCTTGGAAGAGAATCAGGAATTGATTTCGCAAGCACACTTGAGTGTGGGAGGTCCTTTTAATTTGGATGTAAACAAAATCCACGAAAATCAAATTTTCTTCGACGATTGGTCAGATTTCAACAATGATTTGAAAAGTAATCCATCTCATACTCTCAGTTGCGTTGGCTTGGCAGTTCATCAGGTTTTAATTTTTTAAAATTATCAATCTTATTTATACCAATCATCAATCTTATACCAAAATTTTAAATTTGAAATTCAATATAAAATTGACATTAATTATGAAATTATTTTTCTAGACAATTGTAAATAAGTTAAGAGACAATGACAGTGATCTGGATGTGCCTATGATTAGAGTTCGTGTACTCAATTATTTACCTATCGTTCCGTTAAAAGATCTCCGCATAAATTACTACGGTACGTCTTTTTTATAATCTTGAATAAATAATTTTCTAAAGTGGAGTTGTTGAACTTTTTAGGACAATTGATTACTACTAGAGGTTGTGTGATGAGAGTTGGTAGATCCACGCAATTGGCGCAATGGCTAGTATTTTCTTGTTTAAAATGCAAATTGAAAACTGTACTTAAACAGCCAGGCGGAAATTACACTTTGCCTAAAAAATGCGGTTCTTGTGGAGCGATGAAATTCGAACCGGAATATGAATCTCCATACGTATCAACGGTTGCGTTTCAAAGGATCAGATTGCAGGAACATTTAGGTGATAATCAAGTAAGTTTGTATAATTTGGAAACTAAAAATCAATCTTTAAGTGTTCACAGAATGGCGACTTAACCAATTAATTTGCTTTTCAGGAAGATAGAGGTGGAACTCTTCGAATGATTGATGTAGAACTGATTGATGATCTTGTAGATACGTGTATGCCTGGTGCAGATGTAGTAGTAACAGGAATTATTAAAGTAGGTCCTTAATATATAATAATAATTACAAATAAGTATTTATAAGTTTTTAATAATCAACTTAAAAATACTAACAAAGTTAATTCTTTTCAGGCTCCAGAAACTGATTCAGGGAAATCTAAAAAGGAAGCAGATCCCAAATTTAATTTGCACATAGAGGCTGTTTCTATAACGAGCAACAAAACGAACTCTAAGGCTAAGGGGATGATGATGATTGACTTAAATTACTCTGATTACGTGGCTATTAATGTAATTATTTAGAATAAATATTATTGCAATGTTTAAAATAGTTTTTAAGAATTTATAAACAAATCAATCATTTTCTAGGAAATTCATAGCAGTCCGAATATTTTTGCACTTCTAGTGCATTCATTATGCCCTAATATTTACGGACTTGAACTGATTAAATCAGGATTGTTGCTAAGTTTATTTGGTGGTAACGCAATGAGTCCTGAGTTACGAGAAGATATTCATGTTTTAATTGTCGGCGATCCAGGTCTTGGAAAATCTCAAATGTTACTCGCTTGTTCCCGTCTTGCTCCTAGAGGTTTGCACATTTTTTAAAATTAATAGAAACAATTTTCAAACACATTAAAAGCCGGCAAAACTGCTAGTTTATGTGTTAATTATATTTTTTAGGTGTTTATATTTGCGGAAATGCAAGTACATCATCGGGGTTAACAGTCACATTGATAAAGGAGCCTGGAACGAACGATTACATGCTGGAGCCTGGAGCTTTGGTTCTGGCGGACAGAGGAGTTTGCGTTATTGATGAATTTGATAAAATGACGAATCAGCATCAGGTTTGAATTAATATTATTTAAAAATATGTGTATATTGCCGATCAGAACTAATAACAATACTCAAAATATTATTAATGTTTATCTTAATATGATACAGGCTTTATTGGAAGCGATGGAACAACAGTGTGTTAGTATAGCAAAATCCGGAGTAATTTGGTCCCTTCCTGCTAGAACTTCAATACTCGCAGCTGCAAATCCGATAGGAGGACAATACAATAAATGCAAATCAGTTCGTGAAAATTTAAATCTCAGTCAGCCTCTTCTATCTAGATTTGATCTTGTTTTTCTTCTCCTCGATAGTCCTAATAAGGTATATATTATCTTCATGTTATCTATATACATCTTCATATAAGATCGGTTCTTTGAACATTCATCATTTTATTTTTGAAAAAAGGAGCGAGATGCTCATATAATGCAACACGTGATGGCCATACACAGAAATTCAAGAAATCATAATGAGAGTCAGAACACTTCGATCAACTCTAGTAGAAAAACAATCAATACCTTCGACACCCTGAAGTAATAAATCTTTGAATTGTCTCATTGTTTTTAATTTTATTTTTCCACGTGTTCTTCATGTTCTAAATTTTTCAAAAATTTAATTGTAGGGAGACGTTAATTGATTACATGAAAGGCAATCCAAAAGTGATACCTCATTCCATTTTTCGGAAATATATTGCTTATGCTCGACAATATGTCAGACCAAAGTTATCGGAAACAGCGACTAAAGTTTTGCAAAACTTTTATCTAGAGCTGCGTAAAAATCAAACGAATGCGATGAATGTCCCGATTTTTAATCGGCAACTAGAAGCTTTGATTAGATTAACTGCGGTAAATAATTATAAGGAGATCCTAATGTTATTTTTTTTAATGATAATGATTTGTTTCAACTTGGCAGAAGATATTTTATAAGTATAATCTTTTTTTAAAGGCAAGAGCGAAAGTCGAATTGCGTGAAGTGGCAACGGAACTCGATGCTTTGGAGGTTGTCGAAATTATGAAGGAAACGATAAACGATGTTCCTAATGATAAGACGCCACTTTTTAATACTAATATTTCATCTACTAGTGGCAAACCAACGAAAAATAAGGTAAATATTTATATGATATCAGCGTGACTGAAAAAACGTTTGTACTTTGCAGTCATCACAGGTGATGACTATACCTATTCGCCTTTTTTCACCTATTTTGAATTTGTTCACAGATTGTGGCCTTTATAAATCTTTTAAAACGTGAAAGAATGTCAGAAAAGCAGCTCTTCACGTCGAGTGAATTAGAAGAAATAGCAGAAACTGGTGGAATCGCAATAGATGATATGAGAGCATTCATCGATCAACTCAACGAAAAAGGGTTCCTTCTTAAAAAGGGAACTAATTTGTACAAATTTCTGCCATATTAATTTTAGATTCAATATTTATATTATATAGATATCACAAAATAATTTAATTTATAAAGTGTTACAGAAACATAATCATGAAGATGCAGGACATCCGATTTATTTTTTTAAAGACGTAAAGCGAATTTTTATGTCAAAATTTTTGATCAAGTCTTCAATGAGTGCAATCAAATGTTTAATTTCTGTCTATCCTGTTATCAGAAGCTGTTATTATGTTAAATAAAAATGTATATACTTTTCTAACCATTTGTTTTCAAATCCATTTATTATAATATCACAGATTATTTTTAAAGATTAGAGATTAGATAAATAGATTTTCTGGATGTCTTGAAACTCTTGAAAGTTACCAAACTTCGAAGCAATCAGCTTTGCAAGGTAGACGCCAGTAAAGATATTTACAGCAAAGAGGACGTGGTTTATGAAAGCAGCCTGGCCGGCAACAAGGTTTCTTGGGAATATAATGTGCAGGTGGAATTTCTGGTCTTGGAAGTAAGGTGACTATACATCTGTAAAAAGAATTAATGTTTAAAACATTTTTATTTTAATAATCTACTTCATTTTTAGAACGAGTAGGACCAAAATAAAAGGTTGATATCAGTTTTAATTAAAATTGGAAACGAATAAAAGGAAATTGAAAAGTAACCTGTGCCGAGCGGACGAACTTGAAGAAGACATTTTTTTCCAGGAAATTCAAAAAACTAAAAAGGAGTTGTCCAGCTTAGAGGAAGAGTTGTTACCCTCGTGAGACAAAAAGGTGGATTTGGAGATGATGGTTGAGAATAAGCAACACATTTTGGTGGACAAGGTCCGATCGGCACTGGTGGAGTACAAATTGTAATTCTACAAGGAGGGCATGTAGAAGGTGGACAAGGTAAGCAGGATACGCACGGAGGGCAAGGTGGACATGATTTTTGACAAGAGGAACTTGAAAATTCTTGATTTGATGATCCGCAAGACATTTTAGTTTAAGTTTGATTCTTTTAGTAGGTTTTAAGATTTTTAGATGATTTTCCACGTTTTTCAACTTTAAATACTTGAGAATTTATAAGGATGTCAATCTCAACATCATGGAATCAAAACTGAATTGGACTGAATCCAACTGAATCTGAACGAAAAAATTTTGTTTTTGACTTTTCTTTGTTTATTTGATATTTTTAAAGGGAGGGGAATTTAAAGTATTGAGTGAAAGTATTTGAAAATCGAATTTTAAACAACAAACAGATTTTAAAAATTAAAAGGATGATTGAAAAGTTTTTCTTTCCAGATTTTAAGACAGGGTTACCAGATGGGTCGGACGAGAAAGCAGGACACCTCAAAATTTTTCAAGAACCCTTAAAAAAAAGAAGAAAAAGGTCACGAAGAAAAATTTTCCCGTGCAATCCCGTTTGCGCATTTCTATAAAGTCGCGTATTATGCTTAGATAGACATCTGCGATTGGCCGATTATAGAAAAATAAAATATTTCTTGTGGAAAAGAGATGGATTCGTAAAAACCAGGACATTTTGCCTATTTTCGAGAAAAAAGCAGGACACCAAGACAGACCAAAAAACAGGACATGTCCCGGAAAAACAGGACGGATGGTAACCCTGTTTAAGAAGAACCGCCTTTAGTTTAGTGTCCACTTGGATACATTGAATTACTTGATTATTTTAAGTCGAAAAAGTTTTAAAACGCAAGGAAATGTTTTTTAACGAAATTTAAATAGATCGAAAATATTTATTAACGAAAGTATAGAATTACTGAAATTTAAAAATGAAGAAATGTTTATTTGAAGGGCCTAAACCTAAAAGTGTTGGATTTCAACTTAGAATTATGTAATTTTGTATCTTTTTTATATTTGAATATTGAATATTGAATTGTCTATGCATTGTTTCCCGTGTGCTATTAAATAATAATTATTGATTGAAATATACGAGTATATTTTAGACCAAAGAACTTTAATCTCTTTTTGTGAAATTAAATTGTATACAGATTTAAACACGTTGACTATTTTTTTATTATTATAGACGTACAGTATATACAGATTTTTATACTTATACAACATTTTTCTATTGAATCCTAGTTCTAAAAGTATTTTCATTTAACAGACTGGACAAGGAGGCGGAGGACAAGGCATTGGACAGGAGGGCATGCAAGGAAGTGGACGAGGTGATGGACATGGAGGTGGGCAGCAGATCATAAAAGCTTGCTTTTGTTGAGGACAGCTAAGAGGAGGAGGTGGGCAACAAGAAGGAGGAGGTGGGCAACAAGGAGGTGGTGGACAACAAGGAGGTGGTGGACAACGAGGAGGTGGTGGACAACAAGGAGGTGGTGGACAACGAGGTGGTGGAGGACAACAAGGAGGTGGTGGACAACAAGGAGGTGGAGGACAACAAGGAGGTGGAGGACAACAAAGAGGTGAAGGACAACAAGGAGGTGGACAACAAGGAGGTTGAGGACAACAAGGTGGAGGTGCAGAACATGCAGATCCACACTTGAGTCGACAATAAGCAGCCAAAGCTGCTTCTCTTGCTTTGTCTGCACAGTAAAATTTTTTCAAGGCCACTTCAGCATCTCCAAGGTCCGTGAGCTTCAACAAAGCTGATCTTCCTGGTCCACAAACTGGATATAGTTTCGTCATGCACTCCGGACGGCCCATGCAGTCCATCATCATGCATCGGTCTTGTAAGCCATTTCTTTTTATGCATTCACATCTCCACATTAAACTGCTTCTTAACTCGAAACTTTTGCATGCCTTCACTGGACTCTGTGGGAAAAGACAAATTACAAATATAAAGATCCTGTGTTTTTTTTTTTTTTCAGTTTTAGGAAGCTAGAATCTCGTCAGAGTCCTAAAATCCTAAATGATCCTTTCTGAATTTATTCCTTAAAACATTTCAATTCCTTTTTTGATAAAAAAAACTTTTGACAGAAATTGGGATTCTTACACAACAAGGTGAATTATCTTCTTGGGGAGCGACAGGACAACAAGTTGGTGGTGGACAAGGTGGTTCATCCCATTCACATGGTTTCCTGGAAATTAAGTAAATATATTTAGCTAAAAATTAAATTTACTATCAAATTTGCTGAATCAAGAAAAAATTTTTAGATTTATAAAATTGTATTATAAACACGTACTTTCTGTCCATAGAACTGACGAGGCATTTTAATTGAGCCAAAAGTTCTCGTCTTCGATCACAGTTTGCATTTTTCCCATCGCACGGCATGATTGAATGAAAATCGAAGAAAATTTCACTCTTGAATACAAAAATTTATAAAACGAGATTTTTTTCTATTTTTCACTGCTCACATGGAAAATTTTGATTATGCACACATCAAATTTTTATTTATATTGTCCAAAAGGCATTGGCTTTTGGCAAGAAAATCGCCAAAAGCTGAAAGATGATCTTTCAGTGACAGAAATTTTTATGACTGATTATCTTCCTTCATTTTTTTAAAATGCTGTTTCCAAGGAAACAGAAAACTTCAGTGATGAAAAAAAGAAAGTCACTACGAATTGCTATGAATAGAAGGATTCAATGTTGGAAAATAACTTTGAAGTTTTCATTTATAATAATATAATTACAGTAATTATTTTTAAAATAAGGAAAATAATTTGCATTGTGATTAAAATTATTTTAATGAAATAGTTTGATGCTTCATTTAAAATAGTTCTTTATTTTTTTCTACCCATTTGTACACAGATTATGGAAGAATTATTTTTGTTCATTATTCTATTTTTATATTCAAAGTATTTAAACTACTTCTTTCTTTTGCTTTTAACTATTTAACTGGCTATGGAAATCCTTACTGAAGTTAATAATTATAAATATGTATATACAGTTTCTATTTCCTGCTTTTAAAAATATTTTTGTTCTGTATTTAGAAATTATTATAAAGTCAAGGCATTTGGATTGGGGGGTGAAATATAAATTTCAGGATGTCGAGCACGATAATATTTTCCTGGTGGACATTCTGCCCATGGTTTTACTAAACAATCAGGTTGTCCTTGACATAGAGTTAAAGGACAATCGTCCTGAAGACCATTTCTGGAAAGACAGTCACATCTTGTATATAAAACTCCTCCTCTCATTTCTGGACATATGAAAGCACATTCGTCCTGAAATAAGAATTTCAGATTAATATGTTTTTTTTAATAAATTAATAGTATCAAACTGAATAAAAAAAATTCATAATTGAATTACTTTATTTACTTGGAACAAAAACTTTTTTTGAAAAACCAAAATCTCGAATATGAAGAAATACCGAAAAAATAATTCCCCAAATTCAAATTCCCAAAATTTCGTTAATAAAATTGTTCGGTAATATTATTCTTTTTTCGGGAATAATTTTTTCAGTATTTCTTCAGATTCGGGATTTTTGTTTTTTGGTAAAAATATGTTTGTTCCATTAATTTAGAAATTAAGGTAAATAGTAAAGTTAATACTTTTTCTTTTTTATGTTCCCTGATTCGATGTCTTTGTTTAGGTTTTTCTTTTAGACTAGGAATACAAGATGTACTAGTTCTCGTATCGGGTTTCTTTTTATGTTTCTTGTTACATTTAGAATTATTTTCCTCGACTGGTATCATCACATACATTGGTGGACATGCTGGCTTTTGATGTTTTTTCATAACCATTTGCTTTTTTTCTACATCCATCTTGTGCTGACTACAAATTTTATGAAAATCAATTGTATATTTTATTTTTATAATTATTATATTTTAGAGTTTTAATAATTATTTATGATAATTAGAATTGCCTAAACTATTAAAATTCAAATACTAACCATTCTAAAGCGGTTACTGCTGCTTTTAAACCGCAAATTAAATTACCCACGTCCATAGTTTTGGTTGTTGTCTCAGACATATTGCAAATAAATTTATTTTTCTTGAATTTAATTTATAACTTGAAAATTTTGTATTTTTGAATGATCACAACAAAATTTTGATTTAGGCCGAAAAAGTTGCAATGACTGCTTGTCAGTAGATGGATGTCATTTTTAATTTGCGAGATTGTTTTTGTTTGTGGAAAAAGCAAAACTCATTTTGACTTTAGTGTTCTAAAATTTGAATTGAATAAAAGTTAAAGTAAATCATGAGCTTATTAAAGTTGAGAGATAAATTAAATTGAGAAATAATATTAATTTTATTTTATTTCAAGTAAACAAAATGTTTACTTGAAATATTTTTGATTTATTTAAATTTTGTTAATAACATTTTCGGTATTATTATTGTTATTCAGAAATTTGAAATTTCAGGAATATTTGCATTTTTCGCGAATTTGAAGTTTGGGAAATGATTTTTTCAGCAAAAAGATGCTATCCTCATATTTGTGTTGTTATTTGAAATGAATTGGTTTCCGGAGAGTCGTAGAAGCAAATAAGAATGTACCCAGAAAATTCCAGAACCTCCCTTTTGTTTTCTCAACCTAATGACGGATTTTGAGTCACTCGAAGGGTCCAATTCTTGTAGGCAGGTAGAATAAGCTAACTTACCTGTCTTTACCAATAATTTCATCGTTGCAGTTCGTTCCCAATTCCAGAGGAAGCAACTTGTCTCAAGCTCTGTTTTCTTCAGTTTTGACCTTTCTTTCCCCTGCATATTTTAAATTTAATACTGAATTTTGAGAAAGTAAATATCGAGTAATATAATATTTACCAAGAGTAAGCTGAATTAGAATTTCAAAGTTTAAAATAAAATAAGAGAAAATAGTGTTTTATTTAATTTCTGTTCCAATTTTTCAGGAGACAATGATCCGGATTCGAGGACTAATCATTTTTGGAACAATAGTAGTGACTTTGCTGAAAATTTCAAATTGGACAGAGGCATGTAATGAAGCAGTTTGTGGAAGTATAGTTACTAAATGTATGCTGAAAGAAAAATGTACATGTGATGTAAAAACTTGCAGTTGTTGCAAGGCATGCTATGCTTGTTTAAATGATCTCTACATCGAATGCTGTTCCTGCTTTGGTAATTAACAATTGCATAGAATTAAAATTTATTCAAAAATTTTTGAGTTTAAGTAACTGAAAACAAACTTTATTCTATTATAAAAATAGACAGAAATTGAGAGTTCACCTTTTTTGTTCTCTTAAATTTAATAGTCGAGATATAGTATTTTTATGAAAAATTAAATTTTTTTTATGACCGCCGTTAGATAAAAGTTAAAAAAGTTTAAAAGAAAGAATATAATCTTTAAAATAATCTAATTAAATGTAGGAGATCTTAAACGATCATCGAAAAAAAGGAAAAAAAGGTGAACTCACAACTCTGACCGATAACGTATAATATATAATTAATATCTAATTAGTGTTTTTCAATTCTTATAGATCTTTGTCCAACGTTTAATGAATCGTACACTCCTCTGAACAAATTATCGTACGTAGAAGATTTACTGGTACCAGTACCCCAACTTTTTCAGGCTCTCACAGTTGACGCAGATGCAGAAAAACGATGGACAAGTTTTACTTTTCGAAATTCTCACGTCTCGTTATCAATAAATCCAGGAAACGATCAAATAGAAAATTTCATGGGTGAGTATATGTATAAATTTGAATGTAAAATTTTGCAGGACGTCATAAAATTGTCTTGAGGATTTTTTAAAGATATTTTTAAAATACTTGCGAACTTCTCTAATTTTTAATTTTTTATTATATATTTGTTTAATCTAATTTTTGTAATCCATGGGAATTTTTTTAAATCACTTAAAATGTCTTTAATCTCTTAAAATTCTTTCCATTTCCTAAAATTACTTAGAATAACCTTTAAAAATCGTTTAGTCTTTATGAAATGCCTTAAAGTAGGTAGGCTTGAAGTCTCTTAAAATTCCGGGCAACGCGGGATTTTGGAAATTTTTTAAGAAGTTCTTTTTGCTATTACTTATATTATATGTATATTTAAATCTGAATTTCTCCAAGTTAATTAATAATTCTTTTTTTTTCTTTTAAAAAGAAAAAGAGGACAATGGTGTACAAAGTCTGATGCCAGAAACAAATTCTAATCACTGCACAGTGGCATATATTTCAAAATGCACTTCCTTACACAAATGCAAGGCTTTCTGTTCGGGAATGGGTGCCAAAAGTTTAAGATGGTTTCATGACGGATGCTGTGAGTGTATAGGACAAAATTGTTACAATTATGGTTTAAACGAGTCCAGATGTAGTAAATGCCTTAATCCTGACGACGAGGGAGAACTTGATGATATTTATGACGATTATGGACAAAATTATGATTACTAAAACGATTTAGAATTATATGTTTCCGGATTTTTCAAGAAACTATCCTTACACAGTGTTAACTACCTTTTCAAGCGATTGGCCACGTGTAAAAAGTAAAACATATCTTTCTTTCTTAAATAGATATACCACGTGTAAGCATATAGAAACGTGAAAGTTGATAGTTAATTTATATTTACTTCAACTTTCCTCATATTTAAAAACAGATCTTCTTTAAATAACGTGAAATATCCTTTCGGATCAATGTCTGCTGAAGAATCTTTTAAAAGTGTCACCTCGAATCTTGAAATTATGTGAGCTATACCAAGTTTTGTTTGCAAGAGTCCTTGACGCATTCCTGAAACAAAAAATAGTTTGTTTTTTTAACTGAAGTTTCAAAAATAAAGTAGAAATTTTTACCAATGCAACTTCGTGGACCAATTCCGAAAGGCATGTAAACATAAGGATTCCTCTTGGTTTTATTGAAATCCGAAAAATGTTCCGGATCGAAAACATTCGGGTTTGTAAAATACTTTGGATCATAATGTAATCCAAGCATTGGAATCAGTATTGGGGTTCCTTTTTCTATTATTAATCCAGTTTCTTCAATTTTATAATCTTTTGTAGCTATTCGATCTATAATTGGCAGGACTGGATACATTCTTAATGTTTCTGCAACAACCATGTCCAGATACGGAAGATTTTTTACCTGAAAAAATACCAGAATAGTACAAATTCACGCTTAGATTATTTTTAAAATGATAAACTAAAAGTTAAATCTATATACTTCCGATTAGAATATTGCAAAAAATGTCAAATCTCAGTGTTTTTATAAAAATATCAAGCTAACAAACTTATTATGGTATAATTATTGTACTATTGTTTTCCTACAATTCTAGCTAATGTATATGTTTTCTGAAAGTAAAAACAAATAATTAATCTTTACCATATTGTATGTTATTTCTTTATTATTAATCTCAATAGCATCATTAATTTCTCTCCTCAATTTTATCTGAATATCCGGATTTCGAGCTAATTCATATAAAGCCGAAGACATTGTCAAGGCTGAGGAATCATAGCCAGCAAGGAAAAAAATCATTGCTTGAGATAATAAATTATCTTCATCGAATCCTAAAATATAATTCTTTTGTAAAAACAGTTTTTTTATATTCATTTATATTTATGTTTATATTTATCACATTTATATTCCAATATATTATTTATAAAAAATATTCATACTGATATCGTTTTGTTCTTTGTTAGTTTTTGTTCCATCCCGAAGCTGGATTAGTAAATCGATCAAATCGTTCCTTTTTATTCCCAATTTTACTCGTTCCTCTAAAGATTCTTTAAATGGTTTTCTGAAAAATTCGATGCCATCTTTATCAAAAAATCTAAAATCAAAAAGAGAGGTCATTTGAGGCACCAAAGATATAGAAGTAACTTCCACTGCTCGTTTCCAATTTGAAACTCCAGTCATTTTTCTCTTCACAATTCTTTGGAACTCAGCTTTTGGATCTTTCAGACAATTTAATTTTAAACCTAATACAGTGAGACCAACAATATCTGTAGTAAATTTTGCACAGAGTTCTTTTACGTTAATCCTTTTGCTAGAACCTGTAGAAAGTTAAGGTTGAATATTATGTCTTTAAAGGAAAATAGAAATAAAATTTTTTGTGAATAATTTTAAAACAAAATATTTGCCTTCCAATCCTAGTGAATCCATATAATTGTCCAGGTCATTTCTCACGTCTTTCAAATATTCTTCAAACATTTTTTTTAACTTGCTGGATGTAAATAAACTCGATAGTCTTGTTTTGACATATTTCCAACTAGGATTTCCAATTAAAAATATACAATTGTTGCTAAAATCTTCACTCGAATGCATAAATTTGTCAGAAAATAGATGGAAGTCCTTTATAAGGATTTCTTTTATAATTTCAGGATCACGTAAAAGCAGGCAAGGTTTATCAAAGATGTAAATTCCGACATAAGGCGAATTTTCACGTTGTTCATACAAATTTTTAAACAAGTATCCAGGAGACATTTTTAATGTGCAACATTTTGAGAAATTTCCAAAAAATGGTGTTGGCGGAATTTCATCAAAGCCGCGTTTTTTCCAGTATTGAAAATTTCGTGTCATGTAGAAATAGGCGGCAATTATTATTGTTACGAGGAAAATTATTGCATCTACACTCCATGAACATGTTAAAAATTTCATTGTATATCATAAATAAAGATATTTATCTTTTATACGTCTTTTATCGAAGAAAATTTATCAGTAATATTAATGAAAACTTTTTGTTCACAAATATAGCACTCACTTCGCTAAGATAACGATGAACTACTAAGAAAATGAGAGACGTTTGAATTAGTTTCGTGTAGTTACGCCACTGAATTCGAATGATTCAAGTCAAAAGTTCATAAGACCTATAAGATAAACCCTTGATCATTTTATTTTATCAGTAATGAAGTAGGTATATGTATATCAGTATGAAGTACTCGGTATGAAATTGGGTGAATTTCATACCGAAAATTTCATCATTAGAAAACTTTTGGGATATCTTTTTGTCGAAAAACCAAAAACCTCAACGCGAAAAAATTCCGAAAAAGTAATTCCCGAATATTAAAATTTTCAAAAATGCAAAAGTGCCCGAAATTTAAATATATTGAAAATATTCATTTAAAAAAGTGGAAAATTACAGAAATTTTCCGAAAACTTTTTTCGGTTCTTTCAAAAACTTAAAAAAATATTCAGTTTAAACCAAATTTATCGATAAAACTGTTTGTTTTTTACTCAATTTTTTAAATGTTGATCAACAAAGGACTTGTAACATTAAGAAAAATAAATTTTGAGTCAATTTTGACTCATATTAATAACAGAATATTTTGGGTACGGCCATACCACTTTAAAAACACAAGAAAGTTAGAGCAGGTGTAACCCAAGATTCGGTGCTGGGTCCTAAACTTTATAATATTCATTTAAATGACATACATACCTAAATTTCAAAAAACACAAATATCATTCTTTGCAGATGATACGGCTATCTATTCTCATTCTTTTAATGCTATTGTAGTAGCGAAACAAGTCCAAATACATATAAATTTACTGGAACAATTTTATCGCAGGTGGAAAACTAATCTAAATATGCCAATAAAATAGAACTCATTGTTTTTTCTAAAAAAAACCAAGTTACAAAAAAATTTTCAGCCAATTAAGGTGTAGGTATGAACATGCCATCAAACCTGTGAATAATGTCAAATATACCTAGGAACTCATCTAGACTCAAAACTTCTATTTGAGTCTAATAAAATTCTGTTACAAAAAAAAAAAGTTCTCGTCCGATCACTTAAGTTAAGATTATATTAATTTTCCTATAAAGTGTAATATACTACACCTAACATAATGTGTAATATATTTTTTATATATTTTATATTTTATGAATTTTTAAGAATTTCTAAATAGCGATCGTTTTATGATAATCAAAAAATTATGTTTTTTACGAAAAATACGTGATGAAAAAGATCGTAAAGAAATATATTCACATGTAATTTTCACTTGACTAATTATTATAAATACTTTATAAAGTCAGTAGAATAAAATGAACATTGATAAAAACTTGAGTAAAAATAGTAATTACAATAGAGCAAAGGCCATCATTCTGGTGTGACAGTCACGGTTATTGTAAATATAAATTTTCGCATTTTACGTAATATCATACTGATGAGAACTACAATTTTGAAAGAAAAATGGATTCATATTGTTCAACCTTGCAAAGTTAGTTTCAGGAAGAGACAAATTCGTCAGTCATTTGTTTTTTATGTGTTGTAATTTGCAATTACTTTTAAGTACATATTTTAAGAAGAAAAAAATAAAAAATGAACTACAATGTACATATAAAGGTGTCATTACGTACAAAATTAACTGTGATTTTTCACTCGTTAGATTTTATCTGACCTCAATTAAAATCAACAAAAACTATTAGCGACAGTTTTACAATAATAAAACTCAGTTGCTGCAACCGGTTTTGGTATAAAAGGACATTTCAACAAATGCAACAATCAGTTAACGAAAAAACAGCAGAAATGAAGTTAGTTCTCTTGTTTGCATTCATCTGCATGATTGTGGTCGCTTGGGCTGTAAGTTGATTAATTAATAATTTTATATATCTTTATATTTATGATCCATCCAAAAAATTGATTTATAATAATTTTTTATCTTACAAAATAATAAATAATTCATTTTTTTTAGAATCCAGGACCTCCACCACCACCCCCTCCAGGACCACCACCAAAGAATGTCACTAACGGCTTCACTCATGGTAATTTTTATAAATTCTACTTTTTAACGTACCAATTTTATATTTAAATCTTTAAGACCATAAATTGATTTTTTTTTCCTTTTTTAGGAGGAGCTGGATTCGTGAACAATGTCAATGTTGCTGGACCTCCACCTCCACCCCCACCACCAACTAAAAAATCGTTCAATTGAATCTGAAACTGGAAGTGAACTTAAAAAACTCTCCTTCACATGCACATCTATTTTATTTTTCACTGCTTAAAGCTTTAACACAATTTAAAAATGTTTTTTAAAAACCGTTTGCACTTGTAATAAATGTATAAAATATCAATTTTTGAAGTTTTCAATAATTTAAGTTGTCCTTTTTTTTTTGTCCTTTTCATTCATCAGTTCCTGGGTCACTTTTCCAGAAACTGCAAGCAACGAAACTCGTACTCTTCAGAAAGTCTAAACACATGCAAGAATCCCATCATTTTCAATATATTATTTGAACGATATCAAAACGAATTCACTCGAAAAAGGTCAGCTGTAATTATATACATATATTTTGCTTCCTCATAGAGGAAGCTTTGTAATCGTTACATTTTCCAATATTTTTAAAATGGTTTATTCTAATATTAAACTTTCCTCACGTGATAAACGTCTAATACAACGTTTTCTCCTTTATCGGCAGTTATGGTGGAAGGAAAAAGAATCTGAGTGTCGGCAGAGTATCGGCAAAGATATTATTGGATGTGGATTTGAAATGAGGTTTACAAAAAATGAAAAACCACGTTTTTTTAACAAGATGTAAAATTTATCGAGAAAATATATTATATGTATATTATATTAGGTGTCGTAGATTTTATTTTATAGGAAAATTATTTTAAATTATTATAATCTTTAAGATTTCTGAAAAAATATATGTATATTAAAAAATATTATTGATAATAATAATAATGTAAAAAAAGAAAAATGAGTACGGGCACGCGGTATTCCCAAGCGGTCACCCATCCAAGTACTAACCGCGCCCAACTTTGCTTAACTTAAGTGATCGGACGAGAACTTGTGTTTTCAAAGTGGTATGGTCGTACCCAAGATTTTTCCTTATTTAAATCGTAAACTATTTGCTATAAATTTAATCCAATATCTGTTATGTAATTTCAATAATTTTCTTCTTTCGTTAATAAATAAAGTGACCATCCGTCCTGTTTTTCGCAGGACAGTCCTGTTTTTTAGAAATTTGTCCTGCGGAGGTGAGCGTCCTGTAAAATGTCCTGTTTTTCAGCAGTTTGTCCTGTTTGTCCCGCAAAAAGGTTTTTTTTTTTTTATAAAAAAACTAGAAATTAGCAGAAAACGAAACTCAGGAAACAGAAAATCATAAGAGTGAAAGAGAGAATGAATTTATCTTCTATCTCTGCTTCTTTCATTCTTACAATTTCTGATTTGCGTTTTCTGTGGCCATATATTTAATAAACATTTTACATGACTCGAGACATGCCACTATTTTGTACTGTTGAAAAAAAAATTGAAAAAAAATTGAAAAATTAAAAAAAATTGATTATTTTTTAATTTACATCCCCCCCCCCGCTTAATCAGTCGGCGTCCTGTTTTTGAGCATTTCAAATATGGCCACTTTATTAATAAATATTTTCAGTTTATATAAGATAATATATTGTGCTTATTGAATTAAATAATTTATAACTGATACAGTACGATATCAATAATAAAAAACTTCGGGTACGCGGACCATCCTACTTTAAAAACACAAGTTCTCGTCCGATCAGTTAAGTTTTTTTTTACATTATTATTATCAATTGTAAATACATCAAAAATAATTTTTTAATATACATTTTTTTTAGAAATCTTTTGTAAAATGTGTATTAACCAATTATTTTTGAAGTATTTGTAATAATGATAGAAATAAATTGTAAAAAAGAGAAATGAGTACGGCACACGGTATTCCAAAGCGGTCACCCATCCAAGTACTAACCGTGCCCAACTTTGCTTAACCAAAGATTTGGCTTAACTTAATTAAGTGATGATCGGACGAGAACTTGTGTTTTCAAAGTGGTATGGTCGTACCCAAAGTTTCTTATTATGTATTGATATTGTATTCAAAATATTGAGTTTTTTCAATATCCTTAATATGAAAAAATACCAAGAGAGATTAGTTAGGATTGAAAACTTTCTTCGGATTATAGATCAGAATGAAATTGCGTTTAGTTCGGATACAAATTCCGGAATGATTCGCAAAAATTTCGGCTTGATTCAGAATTAATTCCAATCCGAAGCTTTTGGATTGGAAAGTTGCTTCTGATTCATTTGGATCGAATTCGAAACTTTTGGCTGGGGAAACGATAAAGAAATAAAGAAAGGTTTAGAGCGCATAAAGGAAAAAAAGGAAAGTCTGGAAATTAAACTGGGAAGATCGATTTCGGATAATGACCGCGTGCGTAGGCAGGAGTTAAGGTTGAGTAAAGGATTTTTATTTTTCTTTTTTTATGTGAGCGCGCAAACCGGCACGTGCGAACGGAAATGCAGGGGCTGGAAAAGGAGAAACAGGAGGCAGTCATTTGATCATTTGATGGGATTACCAGAGAGAAGAGATAGTCGGTGTCTCTCGGAGCGATGTACCTCTGCGCCCTGTAGTTACTTCAATTAGATGAAATCGTGCCCGTATCGGGCCGACTGGAGAAAGGTGGATTGTAAGGGACAGTATGGTCCAAAGAAAGACAAAGATAGGAGAAAATTCATGGCATCCCTGCTCGGCAGTCACGGAACATCCAAGGACGTGCTTCATTCCTTTAGATTATCGCTAATCATCTCGAATCGACGCAATTTCCATCGTAGGTGAAAAATGCAACCAATCATTCGAAAAAGTCTCTCACATTTTTGCCCCTGTGATGTCTGAAAATAATTTGCGAGATCATTTCTCTTTTATTACAATTTATTACAATTATGTTACAAACCAAAAATCAATAAGTCATGATAATACATAATATTAAATGAAATAGAGTATAATGACTTTAAAATGTTTCTAAGGAAATATTAATATAAATGCAAATGGGTTACATCTCAGAGGGTTATCAAGATTCTAGAACTTAGAAACTTATCTTCTTTTGGAATATTTATAATTTATTTTAGATTGAGGGACAAGAACCGGATGAGGAGTTGATGGGCCTTTTCTGACATGAAAAGATCACGACATATTTAGAGGGGGTCTACAAAACAAGTTACATAGATCAATATTTTATCCTTCGATTTTACCTCGCACTCATATATATCACTCGTATACTTAGTTGGAAAATATCCCACTTGCTCAAGGTTCTTATGTTCTTAAAAATCACTGCAGGCGACTGCGTGAATTTGGAACTGATCACGTTGAAAGGTGCATTAAATGGGCCAAAACCAGCATAACTGGCGAGGAATAAGTCACAGCGGGAAGCTGCTATTTTAAAATTGTTTTCGAATTCGAGGAATAGCATCTGAATATATGGAATGATCGTTTCGAATATATGACAATCATAAATTTGCTGTGTTTTATTTTGGTAATATGGAGGATTTTGTAAATAATGGAATGCATAAGAGGGTTAATTTAACAATGTATCCCTTAAAAGTCCTTGAAATTTCTCAAAATTCATATACATATTACAAGAAAATTTAAATAATATATAGGATTAATTAAAATTTGAGTATTGGAACGAAATAGAAATTTTACTCTCATTTGGTGCAGCTTTTGCGCCTTTCTGGAACAGCAGTTGCGCCAACATGGATTATAATTTATTATGTAGTTATTAATTGGTAGAGCGTCTGGTCTCCCAGACATTAAGGTGATGCTGAAGCTGTGCAAATGGAAGCATAAGATTTCTCCTAGTTTTTGGTGCTACCAGAAATTTTTTTCAAAAGTGATTATATTCCATAAAAAGAGTCTTCTTCTTGCAGAGAACAGAAGTAAGCCCTAACTAGGCCTCATTTGTCTATCGCCTATGCTTTTGGGGACCGGGGGTACATGTGCAGCCGCAGAGTCACCGGATTGACTTTCAGGCCCGTATTATAAAACAAGCTGGCCTACCTGGCCCACCTGGAGACATCGGCGCGGGGGGTCGACTATACGTTGACACAACTCATTTTTACGCGATATCCTACGCACGATGGGCGGCCACTCTCGCTCAGATCACACCACCATCATGTGTGTTTATACAACCAGGTTGAGTAATGGTGCGAGATTTGTGCCGGTTGGGACCAGTTGGGACGTCAGGGCTGCTGCAGGAGATACCAAAAGATAGCTCAAGATACCATCGACTGTGGACGATTCTAGTCGCCTGTGGTGATGATTCTTCATATGTCTTTCAAGGCTCTGATCACGCGACGAATTTCGAATTATGTGCTTTTTCTTTGTTTTTTTTTTTTTTTTTTTCTATTTTATGGAATTCCTTGAATCTCAATTCTTGGTCTCTAATCGATGATGTTTAATATTTCGACACCG
The DNA here is from genome assembly GCA_904066005.1 of Synergus itoensis. NCBI lineage: Eukaryota > Metazoa > Arthropoda > Insecta > Hymenoptera > Cynipidae > Synergus > Synergus itoensis. The sequence goes on from CAJFCP010026120.1 coordinate 182,366, forward strand.
AATATGTAATTAAAATATGTGTAAGAAAAATTAATGGAAAAGTATTTCATGAAAACTTCAAAAAATGTAAAATTTTCGTACAAAACTTGTGTTCAAAATTTTTGCAAAATTTCTTCAAAATTCTTGTTCAAAATTTCTCTGGATTTTTGTTTAAAATTTTCGGAAATTTAAAAATTCGAGTATACTATATTCTTGGGAAATTTTTTGGTAATTATATTTTCGGGATTTTTGTTTTTCGGCAAAAAGATGTTATCCCATATTTTCCGCAGATTTTTACTTTGTTCAGTTGAGCTCAGTTGATGAGCCTGACAGTAGGCCACCCAACATACATCTGTGCATTCTCAATTCCTAAAAAAAAAAATTGAATCTGATTTATAAAAATCAGATTTATTAAAATTATTATTATTATTTATTACTCTCTGCATCTGAATTTATCAAAAATTTCTAACAAAAACAGCGAAAATTCGTCCACTAATTGAATTAGAAAGAATTTATCCTAGTAAAATTGATAGAAAACTACTATAATTCTTAGTCAAATTGTAGTAATTTAGTTAGTAGTAATAAAATTTTTACAATTAAATTAATGAACGTTTTTTCGTAATTTCATTAGTAGTTTTTGATTAATAAATTTTAAATTTTAAATTTCTTTGACGAATCCTTAGTAAAATAATAATTAAATTTTTTACTGACCTATTTCTAGCAATTGAAATATCTAGATTGACTGATTTGTCAGTCAAATTAACTGGGAAAGCAGTCAATCTCACCGATTAAATCGAATGTCATTTCAAATAAGTGATACAAAATGACAAAATCTGAAATAGGTATCGATATATGGGCCTGTTAGATTCCATTAGGACATTTCGGCGGTTTCTTTTACACAAAGACTACTCTTACGCCCTTTTCTTTTTCCGAACGCTTGCGCAGTCAATAACACAGGCATAGGGTGAAGACCCTCTCCCTCTTGCATTAAGAATGGAGCTCTCTGGATACGTCAATGGCCGCGATATGACGGTATAGAGACGTCGATCTTTAGACGCCGAATAAAAAAACCGACAGAAGTCGATACCATTCAAGAAAAACTTTTTTGATTGATGGAGTTATGGTTGAGTTAAAAATTCCTGAGATAGAGAGAAAATATCACCCATGCAAAAATTTTTATGGGGTCCTGATGGGGTTCTGACCAGTTTTCCCTAGTTATAATGTGATCCTGATCTGGAAAACTGGAAAGGACCCCACAAGGCGCGGCACGCTCTGACTGATAAATACCTCACGTAAGGGAAACTGGTCAATACCCGATCAAGATTTAATAACTATTCTGGATTCATTATTCAAGTGGTTTTAAGGAAATAAAGAATTTTAAATGATTTTCAAAATATTTCAAGAATTTTCACAAGGTTTTTAAATTTTCAAGACATTTTGAAGGATTTCAAGAGATTTTAGAGAATTTGTCTTGTATTAAATTATCAGCAAAATTTTTATCTAATGCAAAGCTGCTTATTAGCATCCGATCTGGTGCAGATCTTAAACTCACGAAAATAGTCCACAGTCCCGGGTAGAAATTCCCAAACCTGGCCCAGACCGGTGATGGAACGCAGAACCTGACCGGGCCCAGACCTGGCCCGATCGGGCCCAGACTTAGCACGATCGAGCCAGGTCTGGTCCCGGTCGGATTCCGCGTTCCATCACCGGTCTGAAATCATCCGATCTGGGCCCGAAAAGGGCCACAGCAAAATTTCTACCCGGGGTGGAAGTGTTAAGCTCAAAATCCACACTGAGAAAACTGTTTAGTAGATCTTACTATACCAATAGTAAATAATGGACAGACTAATCTATTGGTTGGATTTACTAAACGGTTTAGTAAATTTTACCATTCAGTAGTCATTCTTACTACTGGATGGTTAAAATTTACTAAACCGTTTAGTAAATCCAACCAATAGATTAGTCTGTCCATTATTTACTAATTGGACAGTGAGATCTACTAAACAGTTTTCTCCGTGCAGCAATAAAATATGAATAAAGGCGTAAGATAAAATCGAAAAAATTAAAACGAGACTATAAAAACATTTCACGAAGAAAAAGAGGTATTTTGAGTTGCGTTTCGGGAAGAGTGCTGAGGGATAAGTGGAGATGTCCCCTCGGGTATCTTCTGTATCTCAAAGTTAAATCGCAGGACCATGAAAGCTTAGGGTGGGACAGAAAAATGACATACTTATAAGATATACTGCTTGGAATGGAGGGTAACGTCAACATGACTTTTCTCGAGATAAGCGACACTGCATAAAAGATGCCGCGAGCGTCTATACTCGCGGCCAGACGCGCGTTTTCACAATATTTAGGAGGAGAGATATAACCACTCGCAATATATAGCACTGAACAGGGTGAAAGTGGAATAGGAAGCTTATATGAACTTCGGGATATATGTCTGTCTCAAGTAGAAAAGGCGGCATTGAGATATCTTACATCTATCTTATACATTTTATAGGGTTGAACTTGAAAAGACGCTAGAGTGGCGAGAACTATAGTCTCGAAAGTTGGATTAAAAAGGATTTTCTCCACGTGATTCTATTGATTCTGATTCTACTAATTCTCTAATGATTCTTTACTGGTTCTCCACACTTTTCCTGAAAAATCTTTTGACAAGCCATTGATTCTGAATCGATTAAGTATCGATTAAGTATAAAAAATATTGATTCCCTATTAAAAATCAGACCCCGATCGGGCATGTACTACTCATGGCCAAGATATGACGAATGAGGTGGCTCAGACTTGTGAAATTTTTGTTTGATTCTTTTGAGTTACTTTTCACATGTTTTTGAGATGATTATTGGAAATGTAAAGAATAAGAATTCATGCAAATAGACCCTCGGAAAAAACGATTCCTAAGGGAACCTGAGTATATCTCATAAAGTAAGGCGAATGCTAAAAGCTCACCTCGGAGTTGACAAAATGCAGCAGAAAGCAGCTAAAAAAGAGCTCCGGCTATAGTATGTATACATATAAACTTTTTATGACCTTATAAACGAAGTAGAACAGTATTTTACAAAAACATACTCAAACTGCTTAGTGCTCTTAGACTGTAAAATATAATGAAAAATGGAGGATACTCATTTAAAAGTGAGGTATTATTTATATATATATATATATATATATATATGAATAATAGCATCATGCATTATCAGTCGCGCGTTTCACTTGTTTTTTTAAGAGCACAATAATTTTTAATGCAAGTTTAAAATATATTTAATCAATCTTTACGAAATTGTTCAGGAGCTATATTTATACTTATAAAATTTATCACGTTTTTTACCCTTCTTTACTTCTTGATTAATTCTAGCACGTAAATTTTAATTGTTTTCGCCCCCAAACAATGTAATTTATGCATGACTTTTCCTTTTCATTAAATTTTAGACAATCAATGTAATGAGTTTAAATTCAAGAATTATTTCTCTTACAAATATAGTGTATTTCAGTAAGAATTTTATTAATAATTCTTCTGAAAAATTTTTTACATTATTAGGTACTATCATTGTTACAAATACAACAAAAATAATTGTTTAATATACATTTTTTATAAATGTGTTTATTTATGGAGGTAAAAAATAATAATTACTTAATTATATTCTTCTTGAATGTTAAATTTATTATATTTAATAATAAAAATACTTATACTAATACTGTAATACTAAAAAGTACTTAAAACATTATTTTTGAAGTATTTGTAACAGGGATGGTAATATAACATAATATGTAAAAAAAAAAATGAGTACGGCACGCGGAATTAATCAATTAACAGAGCGGGGTCACCACCTATCCAAGTGCTAACCACTTTGCTTAACTACTTGGATGGATGACCGCTTGGGAATACCGCGTGCCGAACTCATATTTTTCTTTTACATTATTACAAATATTTTTAAAGTAATTGTTTAATATCCATTTTATTTAGAAATGTATTATATATTAATACTATACTTAGGGGTAATTCGCCCCCCTACTATTTTTTTTAAACCTTTTTAAGACAAATTTTGTTCCATAAATTTTGAAGATATTATTATTATTATTATCATTATTATTGTGATGGCTCAGATAATGTCTAAATTTATTGTAGTAAGATACTAAGATCCATGTTTATTCGTTCGTTTAGGTTTTTATAGCATGTAAATTTTGGCATTAATAGATTAATTTTGGATATCGAGTCAAGAAATCGCGATTTCAGAGTTAGCAGTTTGCTTAAATGTATCATAAATTCTCAAGAGTGGGCATCTAAGAATGCCGTCGCGCACTTGTACGGGATATTTAGCAATGCCACTTTTACATCTCAGAAACGTAATTAATTGCAGCAGCAATCTTTGAATTCCTCTTACCGGGAAACCAGGATAAATATTTTTCAGCTAATACTGTTCATAAATTACATATTTTTTCTATTAAACCTAAATTCTTATTAAATTAATAGAATATCCTTATTTCTTATTCAATTATTGTACTAGACCATCCATTTTTTTCTCCTGTCGTCTTAAGAATATTTTAGCCCAAGTTTTATAAATAGAAAAATATTGAGAAGATAATAACTTTAGAGTATGGAAATTTACAAGAAAAAGGTTACATCTATTCATATATTATAAATATAACATAAAAATTTCGACCTTCCGGAAGCTGGGGTCCAGCGGATATTAAAAGTCCGTCTTTTTATGAGAAGGAAACGGAAACAGAGAATATAAGAAACTTTCGCGATGATCGTAAATCGCAGACCAATCCAAAGTCCAGGTCCTAGATAAGCGGACCTTGGAATATAAATATGTGGAAAATGTTCCCACGAGACTCTTCGCCAGGGTAATACTGTTGAGGGAAAATGGTAGCACACAGGAGCAGAGTAGAAGAGAGGATCTTGAGAAGTGGTCGGAGGGTCTGGTTGGATTTGTAGAACGTGCAGACCATAAAAAAGAAACCCAGATCAGCTTTGTGGATCAAAGACGTGGTATCTTAATAGATACTAATGTACCCGAGGGTAAGAGACGACACGTGCCACTTGTGCCCCGACTTATCGAAGAAACAAGCCGGTTAACAGCGTCGGCAGCCAGATCAACTCGATTAGCTCGGTTCTAACTGCTTCTTGATAGTAGCACTTTCTCTAATTAAAGAAATTTCCATTCCAACTGTTTTCATCCGGTGATTGCAGTTTTTCAAACATCCGAAGCACCAAACTCCGTATTCACTTCCAAAATTTAAATTACCTAGCTCCAGATTCATTCTTCTTTTAAAATCCTTCCAAATTCTTTAATATATCATTTAAAATTCCTTGAAATCCCAAACTTGAATTTACAAATTTTGAAACTCTTCTGAATTCTTTTGAAATTCCTTTAAAATTCCTTAAAATCAGTTGGCAGCTCTGATCTCGATATATTCTAAAGGTCAGGCGACGAATTCAAATTCACAAAATAGGTGAAGAAAATGTCATTTCAGATTTCGAAATTGCGAGAATCTATTTTCGATATAATCGAACCACTTTTTTATGATAGAATTATTTTAATATCACAAGAATCTGAAGAATTTTTCCGGTATGGCGTTACAAGTAACACTGTATTGTTACAATCAAACACTGTTACTTTCAAACTAAAAAGATCCAAGTTTTAAGGACTCGATATTATTAGAAGATTTGGAAGGATCTAAATCGAAGAAGAAAAGAGCAATAATGTTGATGGACCCTATCGAAGATTCGAAGCATCGGTCATCGAAGAGTCAACCCTCTCTTATGAACCCTATCGTGACTTGCATCAGCGGCCAAAATCGGTTTGCCTGCGACATAAGTATAATCTAGATAAGAGGTTGAAATTGAGTTGGAGATTGTTTGATTTTTGTCTCAACGAGTGTAACGATGGCAGAAGACATTGTGTACCTACATAGGTATGCGAGACTCGACGTGGGTGGCAATAATAGCTCTTCACTGACCAGATTCTGGTGGCATGGGTTATTGTCAGCCGGCAATTTGAAGGTGATTGATCACACGCACACCAATTTCTTCTCAAACTATTCACAATACATATATAATATATACATATAACATGAAGGCTCACACAAATACATACAGCAATACTATATCGTTATCGGTTAACGATGATCCGACAGCCACTTCGTATAAGCCTCCCTTTCTCCAAATCGCGATCACAATCTGATGTAACGCGTTTTACTCATGACCGAAGAAAAGTCCGTTATATAGAAAATGACAAATAAGAATTACGATCCATGACTTCTGATCGCTCACTGGCGTGAAGCAATCACGATAATCATTTCCAGTCGAGTTTCGATTACCGGCCTTGATCTTTCTTTTTTGATTCGTGATGAATGCCTGCTTAGAGTCTGTTTAGATTTGTCGTTCGTCCTGCTTCGAGGCGATAAACGAGGCTTTGAATATTTAATAGACTAGTAACTATGATTCGAGCGCGTAGAAATTGCCAAATTTGTTCCCTATTACAAGTCAGGCCCCGATCGGGCATCCTATTTATGATCATGATAGAAGAAATGATGTGGCTCTGACTGGGACCGGATCAGGAAGCCACAAGATCAACTAATTCCTGAAGATGGCGTTACAATGTGCTTTAGTGAACATATGCATGGCTGATTATTATTTAAAATTCCATGAAATCTCATTAAATCTCTTAAAATACCCTAAAATACCTTTTTTTGACAGTAAAATCCGAAAATAATGTGAAGATAGTTTTGAAATTCGGTATATTCACACAATTCGCGCCATTTCCAAACTAATCAGGTTTTCGACAACAATGTATTCGATATTTTCGAGATATTTGACAACAATGTGTTCGATATAGGGTAACATCACTTTTTTAAGATAGGATTTTTTGAAATAAAAAAATATTTAAAAATTTTTAAATAATTTTTAAATAACAAAAAATTTTTAAAAAGACATACACTGAAACCTATAGATTTGAGTCCCCTATATTTCTGTCATTCTGAGAAGTTGGGTTGCTCCCAACCCGCTAAGTCAGTTATAGCTCTAGTTCGCAAAGGAAACACTCGTACATACGCCCCTGACTTACGACCTGCACGCTCCCTTGATATATGTCCGCTGACCAACCAAAACGGGACTCAAATCTAGGTTTCAGTATATATGCTTCTAATGAATGAAAGATAAAGTTGAAAAAACAAAAAATATAAAACCGCAGTTAATACTCTCAAGCATGATTCGTTATCAGGGTCTGCATCACGTGGTGGCGACCAAAACTCACGCTCTTTTCCCGGCGGACTTGTTACTTTTAGCTGAAATCGCCATGCTCACAAGGTAGCTCTCATTTTAATACAAATTGTTTCGGCTCCACTATACGAGGCTACCACATGTCGCATCGAAATCCTACAAAACCCCGCCGTCATTATTGGACCTTGCGAGAGAAAGACAGAGAGCAAGAGAGATAGGGGACTATATAGAGAGGCTTATAGATATACTCACAGGCTCCCTTGAAACGCCCTACATGTATAAAGCTACTGAACGTCACATGGCGCCCTTCGCAGAAGCTTTTAGTGTAAATAGCGTGTAGAGAGAGCAGATTTATTACATTGTAATCGACCACTGACAAATTGGCTTCTAGAAACACCAGACACAAATAATCCCTCTCAAAACAATTTCGATTCGTTTATCTACATCAATAAAAATAATTCTGTAATCTTAACAACTGTTTTGTGGCAGGAATATTAATTTTGTATAACTTCGGTACTCAATTTGACACTTCGAAAACCATAAGTTAACATGTATTTAATGTTAATATTCAAATACAAAAAAGATACAACATTATAGGATTGCAATTTGAAATTCAACAATTTCAGGCCCTTTGAATTTTGATTAGATTAACTTTTGAAGAATTTTCAGGAATTTGAAGCAATTTTTCGGAATTTATTGAAATTTTAGGGATATTAAGGGATTTTCGGTCGATTTCCCGGAATTTTATAGAATTTCTGGTATTTTTAAGGATGAACATAAGAATGACAATCTGAATGAATCTGACCTAAAAAAGCTCTAGATCGCCTTTATCAATGCTTCCTTCATAATTTTCAATTGAGTGTTTCAGATTGTGAGCTTTCAATTCGAGAAATGCTTTGCCCGTACATTGTTTTTATGGAAAATCGCAGCAACTCGAGTATGTATTTTCTATATGTGTGTAAAAATTGGAGAATATGAGGTTGTAAAGGCACTCGTCGATGTCGGACGTAGTGGATATACACATGTAGATACAAAGTTACTCTGATAAACCTCCTTTCTCCTCTATTCCTCGTCCGGAACCACCCCGTTTGTCCCCAGGTCCCCACTCTTTTCTGCTCAACCTCTCCACCCCTCATCACGGCCATTCCGTAGCGTCGAGCAGCCTCATCAGCCTGATAACCCACACGAGAGAAGCGCGTGTCGCCCACTCACAGTGATTGCTACTGCCAGTCTTTTGTCCCTCCACCCTTCCTGAGCCACCCTAATCCCAGGTCCGTCTTCACCGGGTCAACAAAGTATTTTTTTAAGTACAGAAGTAAACAAAAACTACCCAGAGCGATCTAATTTCCTTTAAAACTTTCTTTATCACTTAATAATCTTTGATAATGAGAATAAAAATATTAAACTCTGATGATAAGAACTTTAGCAAGCTCTCTATGCGTAATCAGCAGTCGGTATATTTATATGTAACTTGTACTCTCAACATTAAGCAATTTATTACCAAATTACTTTATACATTTGCTAAAATACGTCGCAATCATCAAAGTTATTATAGTACCTATTATTATTGAAATTATCACTTGTTGAGGAATTTAGAATTGGTGAGTGTTTAGCTTCAGAGGGTCCTGGTGAAGACGGCACTGACTTTTCTCTTTTTTTTACTCGCTCTCTCCCTCTTCCCTCTCTCACTTCACCCCAGCCATTCGAGATCCGTTCCCTGCTCACCCACACAATTGTCGACCACCCCTCCTAACTTCACCCCTTCTACCAATCCGTATACCCGTTCGACCGTCCAACCATATACCCCTTCTGGCCGCCACCCCTTGAATCAAAAGGTTCTCCAACCTTCTTCTTCTCCACCTCCTCACTTTTTCTCCTATACTCTCCTTCACCTTTCCCCTCTTCATTAACCCTCCACAGACAAATCGTGAGTCCAATTCTCATTATATTCGATTAAATTACAATACACCTTCACCACTAAGGATTCACCACTGTGTAATATATATATATATATATATATATACACTCAAAACCTTTATGCTAAGTTTTTTGTAGGTTCATTTAAGGGGAAGAAGAAATGTTGCAATTTTTTAAATTTAACTTGATAAGGACAGCAGCATTTACGCTGCATGAAAAGATTGAGCAGCCAACACGTTGTTCGAAATTGTCAATTATCTAAATGGAATACTCGATGCATCACAAAGCAGGTAAAGTTTGATATCAATTCGTCCTCCCCTCGATTCTCTTGATTGGTTGACATAACGAAAATTAAGTCCAAACCGAGCCACTTTAGATTACGGGTAAAACACACGCACTATGTTATATTCTCTAGAGGGACCACTTAGTTTTGCATTACGATAAGAAATTAGATTCTGGTGAAGCATATATATCTTTCGAAAAAATAAATAAAGTTGATTAAATCGGATAGGAATCCTTAGTTCAATGTCGGAATCATTCGGATAGAAATCTTGCTTATCGAATTCAGATTAGATCGGAATGATACTGTATAATTTAGATACAAATTCCAGAATGAAATTGATTCAAAAGAATAAAAAACTCTTTCTATCCGAAACTTTCGCTTTAGAGCCTCTCCACAACTTAATTAAACACTTATCTCTAGCATTTCAAATCTACCCCTTCAACTTCATTCAATCAACTTTCTACCTCCCTATCTTTTCTCAGCCGCTATTCCAGGTTGTTTACGATCATTTTTTAAATACGTTGGTTTTAGGTTTTAAGTACTGTAGCAGGAGTGTCGTTATTATGGTTTTAACGAGAGTCATTAACCAATATTTGGATTAAGCGATGCAAACTGCCAACCCGTCGATGGTCTCGCAATTAAATTTTGAGGGGTTGGCGTCAGGGGTGACACGAAAGGGGAATGAATCCCGACGAGCATCCTGCACGGTTCGTTTGCCCTGAAGCTTTTCTAAAAAGGAGAGGGTGGAAAGAAATAAGCGAAGAAGAAAAGAAAAAGAAAAAAAAAAAAAAAAAAGAAAAATGTAGAGAACGGAAAAGAAATAGAGAAATAAGAGGAAAAGAATCGGAGAGGAGAAAATAAAATCAGATTAAACCCTTCGGTCCCGCGAGATCCTTTAAGGCAGCGAGCCTGATGCGCATAATAGAGAAATGATTTGATTAAAATGTAAAGGAGCTCGAGCCTTCTGTTTGCGCATTTCACGGTTGGCCTGTAAAAAGCTTGGGGCACGCTTAGACAGATGGTAGTCGCCGCACTCAATGGTCTGAGAAATTGGATCGCGTTTTAACTCCCTTACGTTTCAACTCGCGGTGTACACGAATACCAATGTATAAAATGTCACGTACCGAACAACCTCGTTTCTCCTTTCGTTGAATCGCAACATCGAGGGAATTGTAGATTTCTAGAAAAGGGGAATAATAATTATAGGATTTAATACTTCTCATTCTAATCACTGTACAAAAATTTCCTGGGTTTCCCTACAATTTCTTATATATATATATATATATATATATATATATATAATATAATCTTTGATGTAATTATATCTGTAAAAAATTTCGGGAAATTTTTCTACGAAAATGATCTTCATCACTAAAATTTTGGGAATTTTCCTAAATCTATTGGTAATCTATTGAAAAAATTAGAGAGTATCCCCTAAATCTTTGTAAATTAAAAATTGTCCCAAAAAATGTTTGATTTTCCACACGGAGATAAACTACGTGTACTCTGTACATGGAAAAAAATCACGTATTAAATATTTGAACGAATTCGAGTGATAAATATCGGGCCTCAAGTGCTCAGAACGTGAGCCGCGCTAAGCGCGTGAAATGAAATCAAGGCCTCATGTGCTGAATTTACGAAACTCACGTACTCAGCACGTGAAGCCCCGAGTGTTCAAAGCATGAATTTTCCCAAGCGCTCAGAATTTATTATTTCTCGCCGTGCATGTATGTTAATTAAATTTGTCTGAAAGATTCTGAACAAATGTTGGAGAAAATTCTCAAAATTTTAAGTAATATTTCCCAACAGTTTTCGGGAATATTTCTAAAGAAATTTTTTTAAGTGTACATTTCTTATTTTATTTCCATTTATTTATCTTTCAATAAATTTTAATGGAATAACACAAACTTGTTTTAGATTTGAGCCATATTAGCACCAAGTTAGAAGCAGATGTATTAGATTTTTGTGCCAAAGAATGTATATAAATAAATTTAATGGAAGTTTAAATAATTTTATAAGGGACTCATTTTTCTATTTTTGATTTTCTATCATTCTTAGCCTCCTAATCGTTTCGAATGAATTTCTCGACTTAAAGAAACGATAAAAGTATGTTAACTAGTGTATACAATTGAGAGAGTGTAGGGTTAACAGATTAGTTACGTTATCTAAAACATTATGTCAAACTTCTATGAATATTTGGATGTTATTAGAGCTAAGAGTTAACATATTGCTTTAAAAATGTTTTAGTGATTCGCTACAAAGTCTTATTCGTGCTCGAGACAGTCAAACGGACTCCTGCTGCGCACATCAAAAGGGACCAACGACCGTGCGATAAATGATCGCATTAAACGTTAAACATCTCGAGGGAACTCAAGTAGAAAGACGATACATTCATCTTCAGCAAGTGCCGATTATTTCAGGGAGCTTATATTTATCTAGGCGGACGTGTGCTCGATAAACAGGAAGGCACGCGGCTTCCTGATAGAAAACAGACTCTCAATTTTGATAAAATCTGCCATAAAAACTTGATAATTTCGTAGTTTATTTAGTCACTTAAAAGTTTCTGATTCTGGCAACTTGAACTCTCTCGAGTGAACCCGAATCGTAAAGGATGGAGAATATTAAGAGATTCTGTATTTTAATATCCACGTTTTATTGGCCGAATTCGTTTCGAATCATGCAGGCTTTTAAAGGATTTTATATGGACCGGGAGAGGAGGGTAAAAAGATGAGAATGCGAATGGGTGAACATTGAACAATCGTTGCAATTTTGCAAAGAAGACAGAGAATGGCGGAATGGTGGATGATTGATGAGAAGAGGGGGTGAGGGGATTAGGGGGTATGTGCCAGAATGTGTGGGTAGGAGGATAGTGTGTGGTGGAGTTTGGTTAGGGGTGAGGGGAGGCGATGAGGGTAGAGGATAGAGATTGTGATTGTGGAAAGTGTATATGTATATGTGACGGGGTGAGGGAAGTGAGAAGAGAGGGAGAAGGAGTAGATGATTTGGATAGGGGATGAATTTACAAGAATGATATAGCTGTGGGGAGGAGGCAGTGAGGGTAGAGGGAAAGAAGTTGTGCATATGTAAAGAGTAAATAAGAGGGAGTCGGGGAAATGGGAAGAGGGGTGGGTAAAGGATCTGGACAGGGGATGTGTTTTCAAGGGGAATATAGTTGAGGGGTGAGGAAGTGGAAGAAAGCGGTAAAGGTAGAAGGATAGAGGTTGTGCGTGTGAAAAGAGTAAATATGAGGGGGTGGAGGAAATTTTAAGAGGAGGGGAGTAAAGGATCTGGAAAAATTTGCGATGAGGGTAGAGGATAGACATGGAAAGAGTATATGTGAGGGGGTTAGAGAAATGCTCGGAGAAATGGGAAGAGGGAGGAAGAATAGAGGGTGCAGCTAGGGGGAAAATGTGCTGAGGAGGGGACTTATGTGATAATATGAGGAGGGGTGAGCAGGAGAAGAATTTGAAGTGGTGGTGGAGGACGGAGGGGGCAGAAAGAGGGAATTGACTCCTTTTTAAACATTCACATTGCATTAATATATAATTAAGACACAAATCTTACATCGCCCCAGTAAATAATTGAAACCTAATTTCGCTAATTTCTAATACACTAACCAAAAAATTATTTGAAATCCCGGGGGTAAAACCTTCCTACTTTTCCAAATCGTGTGAAAGTGTGATGTTGAATTTTCTCGTGAGGGAAAAAGGGGAAGCTAAAACAGGAAGCTTTGCGACAGGAGCCTCGTTGCCATCGGGTTGTCTGGATGATTTCCTGCCTTCGAAGCGAGCGTAGTTGTTCTTTTAGTGATCCCATGGGTGGTAGGTTGAACGGTGCCCGAAAAGGGTGGTGAGAGAGGGGAAATCGGGTGATTGGAAAAAGAGGGAGAATGATCGAGTGAAACGTGAGAAAGAGGGAAAGAGATAAAGAAAGGGAAGCTGGAGTGAGCGCCGGAGCGTGTAATTGAGTCCCGTGCGCGATCGCTACTTTATCGACCCCCTTATCCTTCCCTCAGTATCCTCCACCACCGACAGCAACCAATTCCGCGTCGAAACCACCCTAAAACCCCATCATCCCCCCCCCCACGTACCAACACTTCAGTCGTTTCGCACTTCACGACGAGAAACGTTATCCGAGTGTTCCTCAAAATTGATGAAAATTATCTGATGCTTCTTCGCGTTCTTCACTTTAGAAAATTATTCTATATTTTTTGTTTTATATACTCCGATCTTCAGAATTATGTCTTCAATTACAAGGACATTAATTGACACTACATTTAAAAAAACAATTAATTTAAGAAATATAAAAAATAATCAAAAATTCTCCCTTCTTCCTTCTGCTTACCTCCACGTGAAAGACAATCTCAGAAATTTGGAAGTTATTCCCTCTAAAATAATCACGAATGTCTTTTTTTGAAAATTCAAATTCCCAATAAATATATCTTTTTTAATGTTAAACATTTTTGTTTAAAACTGGTGTTCAAAATATTATTTGGCTAAAAATGTCCCGCTTTTGATGCTAAAGTTCATTCAGAGGTGGCATCATTTTTAAATTTTATTCTGAATAAAAAAAAATCATCATTGAAATAAATTGGGAGCGAAAATATGACTTCCTTCTATATTTATCAGAAAAGTTTGTAAAATATCAATACCCGTGTGGAAAAATTTCGGGGCGCTGGATGGGGACTGGTCAGACCGTCCTTATTTCTGTCCAGTCTCTGGGCAGACGGTCTATACAGCCGCTGGCTAGATGAGTGACGCCTAAACCATGAGATGGTCTAGATTAGATCGTGCTGACCAGCCGCTGGTCAGCTCGTCCAGATTTTTTTTTTTGGCTGTATACGCAGAGAAATCGAATTTAAAACCCTGATGAGTAGTAATAGAAATCTAGTACTCAGTAAGTAAAGTAATTCATCTCCATCATGTGCCATCTTATAGAGATTGTATTGAAAGGTTTAGACTTAACGGTAGGCGCTAGATCAACGAGCTGTAATGAAAAATTTGATAAAAAAAAAATTGTTTTACATATGATAACTGCACTTAATTTATGATTTAAGTTACACAATTACTTGCACGGACTCTTACACATATAATCGCACGCTCCATGCTTCGAAAAATCGCACTCGCTGGGGATCGAACCCCCGACCCTAATATCCTAAACGCACGCCCTAACCGCTTGAGCTATTCAACCGCTTGGAGTTCGTGAACAAAATCTCAGCCAAGCTCTTCCACTGAAAAGCCAGAGATAATTGCGAGGAATATATTTTTATTCTTTTTTTGCTTTACACATTTTATAAATAGTTAAATCTTAAATAATAGTTAATTAAATAATAGTTAATCTTAAAAATAATTTAATTAATTTTGAATTATACGCGGAACGAGAGTTTATATTTGTGTATATTATTTACCTACAATTACAATTACAATTAATGTAACATTCTTTCATTGTAGGCAAATACACAAATAAAGATTCTCGGTTTCCGTATAATTGAAAATTAAAAAAAAAATGTTTAATTAATTATTTTGAGTACAATTACAATTTTTTATTGTAATTTTAAATTATTTTGAATATAAATACAATATGTTTCTATGTAATTATTATTTAATTCGGTAATGTAATTACAGTTGTAATTAATTATTTTTAACCTTGCAACAAACAACAAAATGTCATGATAGCACTTATAACATTTTCAATTGAGACCGTCTGAGCGGGGCCAAGCCAGACCGTCTCGATGATACTTTGAAAATTTTCAATCGAGTCGGTCTGAAAGGGCCATGGCCAACACCCTGTCAGACCGTCTTAAGTAGACGGTCTCGATTCGGTCTAGGCAGTCCATCTCTCTACTTAAGACTGCCACGAAATTTTTCCACACGGGTAGTATTAACAATTTGAAAATAGTACAACGTAATTTTAAAGTAATTAAAGATTTCGATATCTGAGATTTCAATCAGACTTTTGGTTTAAATGCATGCATACAAGGACTTATGGGTTCGTTAGACACGTGTTCAATTAGTAAAGATGATTTAGAGAATTAATTATATCCGTAATCAGTCTTCCAAAGTGGTCGCCGAAATTAATTCAATGGACGTTCTCTCTCTGATATCGAATTTGAATGTCGTCTTCCGACATAAGGAAGTTAATCTCGTTGTAGATTTATGGATTGCTTCAGTCGATTAGTACCTACGTCGTATAGAATCATCGTGTCTTCGTCTCTCTCGGATATAGCCACGTTTTTATAAATATAAGCTCAATGGTATTCACGATTCTATGATTATTAGATAGATTAAAATTAGATAGATTAAAATCTTTATTAGATAAATAGAGACAATTCTCTCTTATTATTAAGGAACATTGATTTAGCTTTCAAACGCTACATTAAAATAACCAAAAATCAATCAATTATTACAGAGTAATAATAGATTATGCTTATTGTAATGCAGAGATAACAGAGAATTAGATCAATTTATATCGTTACGAAATATTTGATCGTATCGTTTACGATTAGTCGATTACAGTAGTGACTTATTCTGAGTTAGCACAATCTCATTATAACATTGAGCTTTGAAACAACCCACTAATGTAAATGGCTACTTATCAAGGAGATATCTTGCTCCTGCCTGACTGTTCGTGGTTATTGGACCGTGAAAAATTATAGGCAAACGGTAACTCCTATTCTCGTATCGATTTATAGTCTATACTCCATAATCTATAGCGTATATCCATAGCTATAATATTGAAACTGCATATATGAAAGTCGAGGGAAAGTGAGTTATGCAGGATTTTATGAAAAAAGTTACGTGTTAAATTTGAGTATTAGCCTATGTGAATTCTGGAAAACAATAACCGCTTGCGGGAAAACCACTTCTTCAAAAATTGTATGTAAAATACGAAAATCTATATCAATTTTAAGGGATATTACCAATTTTAACTGTAGCTTATTCTATATCTTTGTAATTTTTTACACTGTGAAATAATATACATATAATCTGCATCAGAAACTTAAAGTTTAAGAACAATCGACAATTTTCATGAAAAATTCTGCACAAAATACATATATTGCATATTAAATTTCTAAAATCATATCACTTTTTCTTTTTAAAGTGAAACGCTTGAATTTTGGAGAATAAATCTAAAAACGAATGAGCATGAATTTATGAAAAATCTTGGAATATTTTTCAAAAGTCTTTCCCTCAAAATTGCTAAATTATACAAGACTGGAGACCAGATGGCAAATTTCGAGTTGTAGATATTAAACTAATATCGAGTCTGGTCTGGAGAACAATATTTCACATGCCGCGAGGCTAATTGAATGCTACCACGGTAGTTATGATCCTCAGGATGGACCTGGAGGGATCCCCGGGCCGGGAGTCGCAGGCTCTGAAGGTATTAGAGGGCCCCAAGAGAGGACAATAATTAACCGGCGGTTAGTTTACATCGCCCCCTGCAGTTCTATCGGACCTGTGATATCCCGCGTATAAACAACTTGAGGTTGAGATACATAAATATCTTCGACCTGGTATATATAGGTGTAACGAGCGAGCGTGGGGTCACACCTTCTTATAATTATTAACGCGACAAATGACTTGCTGTCCGTTATTATATACACCCGATAGGATTTGAGAAACCGCTTCCACCTCCCCTGCGAGCACCTGGAATTTATTTCACAGGTTAATCTCCTTTCGAGCATTATATGTACGAGGCTCGCCGGTTTTCAACGTTAAAACGCTCTCGTAACTCTTTCGAAAGCGGCCGACAAATTGATTTTCGAAATGGACATCCGTAAAGACCGAGTTGCGATCCCAGCACTGATGGCCGTCAGATTAAATTTATAAAAAAAAGAAAACCTCCATTCGGACCCACCATACAGAATTTTTTTCATCCTGACTGCATTTTTTTCGGAAGACTTTAGGATAATTAAATTTAAAATTATTTATAGATTATAATCTATGTATAATTGTACATTTTATTCTGCGGGAAATTCTCTGATATTTTTTACTTTTTACTATTGGAATTTGCAGATTTCTGTCGCTGGTGTAAGATTTTATAATTTTTCTTTATATAAATAAAATATTTTATAATTTTTATGCGGACTTAACGCATTTGCGAAATATAATACCATATAGAATGAATGCACCCAAACTTCCTGGCAACAGGTTTTCATTGGGCCCAGTTTAAATTTGTATACCGCACTCCACTCGAAATGATGTTGATTGATTGCCGTGGATGACTACCGCAAATATTTAGGGCACAGTATTACTTTTAGACAAACAATACAGTTTATGCAAATGGGATCGAATAAGAAGAATCGATGAAGATAGATTCCTCATCATATATTGCAGGTTTTGAATATAGAAGCATCAAATCTAATCGGCTGATTCTTCAGTCATTCTCACGTCAGCTCGCAGAAAAGGACTCGGATTTACAAAAGGGAACAATGACCCATTCTCAGAAAAAATGATTCTCTTATTTCATCCACCTGTAGAATCGATCAGCAATCCTCAGGATATCGCTACTATCGCAATCGACGACTCTGGTATAATGCAGAGTTGTAGACTTGATTAATCGACTTCTTCCCCATGACATCGGGTCATCCCGGTTACATCTTGTATTTACATTGACTGATTCGTGGACACTGAGGTATAACGGGCGTGGCTTGATTTTGAGAAGATAAATGCCGCCTGGGTGATTTTTATCTTCGTTTTCAATACACCTGCTGGAATTCCTTTATGCATTGTACTCTGTGGAACACTTATTTTTTCTCTTTATCGAGTTTCATAGTCTTGAGAGAAAAATAATGTTAAAAACTTGAAATAAAGCATAAACCTTGGCATAAACCGTGAAATCAGCATTAGTAGGAGGTGATTTTGCAGTGGGTTCGTAAATCTTGGACTTTAGAGCGGTATTATATTTTATCCGGTAGCTCAAACGATTATTTCAAGGACGTAAGAGCGATCATGTTCGAGGTCGTGTGAATTATGACTGTGTCGAAAAAATTTACTATGATGACGAGAAGCTCGTTAATTCGGAAAGAATTCAATAGTGCTTGAGTTCCTTCGGGCACAAGACGCTGATGTGAAAAGTGGCTGTTTTATGAGTCGAGCTCATAAACTATTGCGATCGACTTTCCTGCTGGGATAAGACTCATCACTCATCTTTTCCATTTATTTGCTTCCTCATAGAGGAAGCTTTACAGTAGTTACATTTTCCAATACTTTTAATTTTTAATGTAAGTTATTTTAGTACCTTCGTTTCATTATTAGTCAGGGCACTAAAGCCCTATTCCCCCTTATACATTAAAAAGTTAAAAATTAAAACTCCCCAGATAGAATTCACAGCTAGTTTTATTATGTCAAGATTTTGATTAAAAAGCTCTCTAATTAAGCGAATCTTCACTTGAAGGAAGGATTTTTGTAATTTTAATTAATAAAGGAGATACAGAATGAATTTTTTTTCTTTTTAGATGGGTACGATTCAGTAAATCTTGAATTTCGACTCATAAAATTGGTGAGTCGAGGATGGCGATAATAATACAAATGACTGGTGGTAAGAATCGAGGAGGCAGTAGATAACGAAGATGATGACAGCAACGATGATTTAATGCTGCGTGCCAGTTAATGGTCGAAGGTCCGGGCACAGAGCTATTCTTCAGGACCATTCACAACACTCACCAGTCCTAAAGGCTGGCCGTGTATACCCCCCGCAGACATCACCTCGATAGCTGGCCACGCATAGAGCGCCAATTCATTTTCACTCACTCGGCGTTCTTCTTGGTTTATGGTAGTAGCATTTACAATTATAATCGGCCCATCCAAAAGACGAGAAAAAAATCCAATCACAGGCGTTTCGTCGCTTCTTGACATCCATTCCCAGCATCTTATAAAATTATTAAGTTTCAACAATAAATTCCACACTCAAAAGCAGTCTGGCAACCACAAGTTCTGCAAAATTGTTTTTGTAATTTGACATTTGAAAGATTTAAAAAGATGTAAAATTCTGATCAGTTTCTAATTTTAAATGGAAAAATGTAACAGTGTTTGAGAGTCACGCGTTACTTGTTACATGCTACCGGAAAAGTTACTTTTTTAGTTAATTTTTTTGAAATCTTCTTGTTCGCGTTGTAAATTTTGAGGCAGTAACGATAACGTTAACACGTTACTTTCGGTGAGTAATATGTGCCAAACACTGATTGCAATCACCCCAGCATAATAAAATATAAATGGGAAGCGAGTGCATGCTTATTGTGTTAACAATATTTTCATGATAAATAAAAATCAAATTCGTGAAAGATACTTTCTAAAGAATAAAAATTCCATTCTTGCTACTAATAAAATTACCAGGATTTTTATGAACCAGATATAACCATAAAAAGGACTTAAGCATATTTAATTTTTAATATCTTTTTCAAAGTAAAGTACTGATCAAGAAGTAAAGGTTCTTTGACTGAGAAACTACCAAGCCTTCATAAGATGGGGATGTTTAGCGACAACCGGTTTTATTTTGACTTTTAACAACACCAGGGATTTTTAACGATCTATAATCCGGCTCTGCTACCTACGAGTTGACACTGTATTGTAGAAATACCTGTGGATGAGGTCCGCAGGGTGTCCTGAAGCGCTCAATAAATTTGAGTCAAGAATGGCTGGTTCCAAGAGAATAATCCGTTTGTTGTCCGATGAGCGTGAATCTGTTGGTAACTAATTATATTATGGTCTTTAACGACGCCTCGAAGTTTGACCCGAGATTCGAGCTTTCAGGAAAGTCATCATAGTGATGAGATACGATCGGAGAAGGTAATAACGTCCGAGATAAAATCCGGGACTAAATCAAGATTTAAATACGTCGTCGGACTTTCTTCGAGAATCATATTTTTTCGGGAATCGAAATCTATCGTTTGTGTATGGTAATATTATCGAATTATGAATGAAAAACCGTAAGTGAGGATTTTTTGAATCAACAATTAGGGGAACTGATTTAGGCAGTCGAACTATTCTTGGATTCCGGATTTCATATTCATTTTATTTTATCCTGCAACTCTAGTAACATAAAAAATTAAGAATTCGTATCTATGTAGAGAATTAATGAAATGAATGAATCAAGTTAACAATGAGTTAACGATGAAATCTGATTGTGAGTTAACAATTAAAGTTAACACTTGAAGATAATTTTTAAAATAATTACCCTAATTTTAATTTAATCAGTATTAAGTTGTATAATTCTGAAGTCCTTATCTAAACTTAACAATTGATGATTAATAATCTATTAAATCATAAAATATACTATATATTCTTTAATTGAGTAATCAGTATCATATCTTTAGATTCCAAATCAAGGACCTTTCCCAATTTCTGATGAAGATATTCTTGGGATACCCAAATGTCTACATCTCACCCTCTTACAATCTCGAGCATCCCAATAACACGATTTTATTACAATCGACAAGATCACACGCTCCTCTAGTCTGTTCAGCACAAGGCACAAGACTGGAGATCTTTCCTATTGGATATTATAACCAGTTTGTCGTGATTTTATCATCTGATCAGGCCCTTTGCTTTTTTTACACATCTCATATCTCTTTAAAAAAAATATAGTGTGTGGCACGGAGGAGGGACTTTTTCGATTCGCATTTAAGCATTTATTGTCAGGAGTTTCAGTTCTATTCCTTGGTGTGTACAATTATACTATTAGTTTTTTGATATTTGAGAAAAACTACTTCTCTAAACCCCTTTATCTTCCCGTTTCCAAACAATCCAAACTCTTCTCTCAAATACTTTTTCCAACCCCATCAAAAGACAAGTGAGCTAATAATTCTGACCTTACTGATTTAGGTGGATCGAAATTAACATTATTACCTTTGTATACCATAAGCCCTTCTTGATGGGCGCTTACCACTCGTTTCACTAACTGATTTTTGTTGGTCTCATCTATCAACCAGCGATCGTGCATTCCCCGGCCAATCGCCGTCATCCCTGAGCAAGCACTGAACCTGGTAGCCAGGATCTCCTGGCATACGAGGTTGTATACCCACCGCCGTGCCAAGCACAATGGGGTAATCCATATGAGAGACGAAGAATTCGAGAGAAAAAGAGTTTCCAGGAGAGAAAGAGTGTTGAAGAGAGAAAGAGTCTTGAAGAGAGGAAGAGAATCCAAGAGAGCTGATCTTATCTTCGTGGTGAGGGATAAAAGTTAAAGGCAGCGAATTACGATGATACCGTACGAGAGTGTCAGGATGGTTGAAGTCTCGAGGAGGATTGGGGCCGGGGCCGGGGCCGGGGGGCCAGTGGAATGCGGTGACCAGCAGGCTCAGTCAGACCCAGAACAACTGGCCCAACCTAACTTCACCTCCTTACGTACGGCCCACTCAAGGGACAGTGACGTACCCCCCGCGGTTTCCTGCACGCAAACCATATAGCATATTCTATTCTATATGCTATCAGGTGTAGGGGATGCTGTGTGTTGAAGGATGCTGTATTCTGTATTTGGTATTCCTACACGCAAGAGCGATTTCGAATCCTTTTCTTTTATGTCGTTCGTCCTCACCTTCTGACTTTGCTGCCGCTGCTTTTGTGTGCATTTGTATTCTTCTCCGAAATTATGAAAGACATTAAGCCAAGCTGTAAGGAGATAAGTCATCGCCAAATACAGAATACACTAAATGGTCCTCCATATTTTGTTCCATGTTTATCTCTTTTAATAATCGTTTGTTGTGCAAAAGAAAAAATTTGAAGATTTCGGATTTCGGATTTCGGATTTTGTTTAGGTTTCTTTAAATCTCTGTAAATGATCAACACATTTAGATTCAGAAATACTTCAGCCTTTGAGAATGCTGAAATTTGTTTAAATTAAAAAATCCTAATATGATAAAAACTAGATTTATGATGAAAGCATATATATATGATCATCGGATTAAAAAGTGAATACTTCTGAAATCTTTGTTGATATTCGACGCAGCATGGGGTCGAGCAGATATCTCGAAAACGTGGAATTCCCGTCACCCAACTCTTTAACCAGATTCTTAATTATTTTAATTCCGTATTAACATTTTAACACCTCTAGAGTGTTTTGTTTGAAATGTTTGAATCAAAGGAGCCTCCATTAAATTTAAGATTATACCAAATTAGTCATCCTTTGTCACTTCTCTTCACTCCTGAAGACGACGGTCGTGGATTATTCAGCAAATATTTCCTGACTAATAAATCCATATGGATCGAGATTTATTTGAGAGTATCGGGGTACTTTTGAACTCCACGGTATAAGCAGTTTGTACTGAGCTAACAAGATGTTTCACGGATCACCATAGTGCCAAGAGATCAGATACGCTTAGGTCCCAGCCAGATTTCAACTCTCGACTGACGAGCGTGGCAGGCAGAAACTCTGCATACATTAATAATTTCTCGGCGCTCCCGTGGCTCGAGCATGAATTTTCAAAAAGAGAATATATCCTGCCTTCAGTATTATATACGCAGCCGTTTGTGTAAACGTAAACTATTCTTGGCATCTTTCAAACAGAAAAAGATGTTCATTATAAATCTACATGTTCTTCAAGCGATAAACCAAAAAAAAATCACTTAATTCTCCTATCCTTTTCCTCACTTTTGATGAGGGATGAAAAGTAATTTAAGAGTAGATTTAAACGATTTATAGCTTGAGAAAATTCTCGATTATTCCTAAATAAATACCAAGGCGTCAAATTTTGATCCAAAAGTGGATCAAAGTATTGTAAAATGGATAAATAATTGACATCTACTACAATAATTTTAAGGACTTTTAGGGAATTTAAAGGATTTCACGAAATGTCATTATTAATTAAATATTTTGAACTTGCATTCAAAATTATTTTATATACCCTAAAAGACAAAATTAGTCCCTAATTAAAAAGAAAAAGTCTGAATACTTAAAATATGCACTAATGCAAAAAATTTATTATAGAAACGAAGGCTTTTAGTCCCAAAAAGAAAAACTAGATTACGTCCCTGAGTTTGAACACGAATCCCGTAGGTAGGTATACATATAGGCAGATTGGCGAGTGTGCGTGTGATAAGTCCAATCCCTGTACAATAGAAAACCTGATTCGCGGCAGTAAATTTCACGTTCGTGGGATTTATACGATTCCAGGTTCGTTCATCCGTCGAGGTAGTGTGTACGAAAAGTACTCGGTATAATACAAAAAAAAAAAAAAAAAAAAAACGAGATAGAAATAGGAGAGGGTGGGTGGTCGTTTGAAGGGGCGGGTTGACCGTAGAAAATTTAATGAAATCGCCGCGCAATTTTTCAAACGCCCTATATATAAACTAGATCCCGAATCGCCGCGGATTAAAGATCTAATGGACGACACTGTGAAATCGCTGCGGTTTGTTCGTTTACGGCGATGCACTCGTTTCAAAAATCCCCTATCACTCAAAAATTGTATGTGTTCGTCGCTGTTACGAGTAAATTTTCCTCTAGAATTAAATATTTAACTGATACAAAAATTGTTACTTGAAAACGTAAAATCCGAAGTAAAATGTTATTGTCAAACCTTTCATTCTTGATCAAAAAGAATTTTATACAGATTTCGTGTTAGTTAAAAGATCTAAAAGTATTATTTCATATAAAATTGTTTTTGGTTAAATAGCTTTTTAGAAATAAAGCTCTGATGCCTTGACATATTCTATTCAATGTCCTTGGCCTTTTATTTTCAAAAGCACGTTCCACTTACAGATAGTAAAAGTTACAAATCAATAACTTTATAAACTAGAGTACGTATGCGTACTATAGATACTTTTATAGCATAAAATAATAGTATAAAAGAATTGCATATGGTTTTTCAATACTTCAAGCGTAATCAGATGTAAAAATCTATTTTATCAGTAAATTGAGCTTTTTGCTTAGCGAAGCGAAACGGTAAACAAAAATAATTTTCAAAGTAGCTGCCTTGGTCTTAACATCGGTAGAACTTTTTAAATTTTCAAAATGTTTATAAATTTCTTAACTGCTTTATTTATTTTATTTTCAATGAGTATCGTTTTCAACTGCAAATGAGACATTAAAAGACGAAACTGGTTAAAAGGTTTAGCAAATTACATCGAACAAGATTCCTCCACATATCAAACGGTGTTGATTATTAATGAAGATCTGTTTAGAAAAGAGGAAAGAATCGAGACAATTCGTCGAGAAATCAAATACGTTAAACCAAGTATTCATTTTTTTCTGCGAAATGAAACGATCCATGAAGATATCCATGATTTAAAGGAGGTGAAAGCTCTTAGTTCCCCACCGACGACGTTTTTTATGATAATCGATTCAACGGAGAACAACTTAAACATTGCACAGGAAATAATAAAGTTGATCAGCATCTTGTTAGCATCAGGGAGCTTTCGACCAAATAAGTGTCTAGTTCTTCAATTCCCTGACTCATAAAAGCCACCGGATCTCATCCAGAAGAAATTACTTCGAACAGCTTGGAACAACCAATTTATGGACGTCAGTATTCTTGAAATCGTCGGAAACACATCTATGGTGAAATATTACAACCAATTTATGAAGATTTATTCAACGAACGTTTGAACGTTTGAACAATAAGCATAAAAATATATAAATTGAAAAGAATTAACTTACAAAAAATTGTCCAGGCTTCAAGTGAAAAGGGGGAGGAGATAAAAAGTGAGAGGGTTTGAGATTGGATGGTGAGTGGGTGGGAAAGCTTGCAGGGTGATTATAGAGTGGGAGGACACAGAGTAAGGATATTTATAGAAAGGATATATTTATGTCGAATTGAGGGGGTGTATGGGGGACCTAGTAAAAGGGGAAAAGGTGTAAAAAAAAAGGTCTAACTGTGTATACGCCTATACGAAACCCTTCTTATGGACACCTTTCCGCCCACCTCATGAACTCATATTTACTTTAATTTCTGTTTTTATATAAATTTAGAGAGGCTTTTGCTAAATGCGAGTATTAGAAAAAAGAAAGAGGGGAGGGCTCAAAGTAAATTGATTCGAATTAGTTCCCACAATAGCGTGTAATCGTGAATTAAATCGTGCGATTCTGTAATTTCACTTTCACTTTTACCTGACTTCAGGTCTTGTCAAAATTCACGACGCATTTCAATTTTTTTTTTTTATTTCAATTTTACATTTGTAAATTCACGACGTGAAGTGAGGTGAAAGTGAAAGTGAAATTACAGAATCGCACCCCAGAATTATTGGCTGGGCATAACGGGTGATCTTGTAAGATTTCATATCAACGCGTGAAAGTATACACCATTGCGTTCCTACAACCTTATCCTTACACCCTCTCCTATTGAGTCATTTCCTTTCTAAAATCATGTAGGCAGTTTGCTTTGTGAAAAAAAAAAACTATCATTAATAACACCATTACCGTAGTCCCGTCCCAGAGTATATATTTAATGACGACGCTGAAAAGGAAGGAAACAATAAATTATAGAGAGACGTTCACTGTCAAGGCTAATTTTTCGGCACGCCATGTCTCCAATTTACAATTCAGGAATCATTTGATATTTTATTCATTCAGAGATTCTAAGTTTGGGGACTTCTGCTTTTTATGAATTTTGATTTTTATGAATTCTGAGTTTTAATGAGCTATTCTAGAATTTTATGTCTTTTATATGTTTATTCAGGTGAAAAACTGGATATCTATTATAGGGAAGATTATAACTTATATAAATCGATATGGATAGAAGATATTTAGGGCAATGTGGAAATAAATTACAGACTTTCGGAATTATTTCAAATTAACATTTAATAGTTAGACAATTGATACAAATTGAGGAGAGATACACTGTTCGAAAAAGAGACTCAGCTTCACAATAAATCCTAGGGTGTTCATTTTTCATCTGAAAACATGTTCCACAATGGAAAAACAATTGACATATCTACATAAGAATATGTCAATATAGTTATAATTTTTCAAATGCTTTTCCATCGTGCAACGTTTTGATCTACTTTTGGATCAACATTTATTGACACTTTAGGAGTTACTAAGACGATGCCAGAGATCAGAAATCCAATGAGAAGTTCTATTACAAGAACTGGGAAAAGTTATTGATTGTAACTGATTACCAAGTTTGCTGGGAAGACTTTCGTTCTTGATGTGTACTTTTTCGTTAAATAAATCTTCATAAATTGGTTGTAATACTTCACCATAGACGTGTTTCCGACGATTTCAAGAATACTGACGTCCAGAAATTTGTTGTTCCAGCAAGCTCTTCGAAGTAATTTCTTCTGGATGAGATCCGGTGGCTTTTATGAGTCAGGGAATTGAAGAACTAGACACTTATTTGGTCGAAAGCTCCCTGATGCTAACAAAATGCTGATCAACTTTATTATTTCCGTTAAATCGATTATCATAAAAAACGTCGTCGGTGGGGAACTAAGAGCTTTCACCTCCTTTAAATCACGGATATCTTCATGGATCGTTTCATTTCGCAGAAAAAAATGAATACTTGGTTTAACGTATTTGATTTCTCGACGAATTGTCTCGATTCTTTCCTCTTTTCTAAACAGATCTTCATTAATAATCAACACCGTTTGATATGTGGAGGAATCTTGTTCGATGTAATTTGCTAAACCTTTTAACCAGTTTCGTCTTTTAATGTCTCCTTTGCAGTTGAAAACGGTACTCATTGAAAACAAAATAAATAAAGCAGTTAAGAAATTTATAAACATTTTGAAAATTTAAAAAGTTCTACCGATGTTAAGACCAAGACAGCTACTTTGAAAATTATTTTTGTTTACCGTTTCGCTTCGCTAAGCGAAAAGATCAATTTACTGACCTAACAGATTTTAACACCTGATTACGCTAAAAGTATTGAAAAAGCATATGCATTTGTGGCCTTCACTAAGTAATCCTGAAAGTTCCTTTAAAAATAAAAGTCCAAGGACATTGAATAGAATATCAATGCTATGCGTTGAACAAAATGATAATTACAAGGAACTTGTTTGTTTCATTCCGATTTGATATTTTCATTCAGCTCTAATGAGATACATATATACATATATGTGATATATATTTACTGCAAACGCACACACATGCGTAGGTGGTGCGAACCGAGAGAGTATTTGGAACGAGAGATAGACGAAGCGTGGAGAAAGTATGGAGGATTCACGATTCCACGCATCCACACCGGCACGAGTTAAAGGGTGCGTTTTACAACCCTCCAACGGTATATAGTTTAATTCTCCACGGGGATCAAAATCAGGGATCTAATGTTTTCCCGACTTCGAAGCCCCACTTTCCGACGGCCGTAAATCAAGGATTAAAGAGTCAGGCGCGTAATTCACAACAGTTTTGACCATAAACAGTTTAATCTCTCGTGACTGGAAATCGGCGATCAGTCAAAACAAGTGATTCTCCACGGTTTGTGATTTACGCAGGGGTATTCAAGAAATCTCCATCTCGATCTTGATCTGCGCTCTGATCTCAAATGAGTCGCTTATGGCTACGTTACTTTTTCTACCTAGACTCGATGCGTGTTATAGAGACCTTTGCATTTCATCTGTAGCTAATATGCTGTTGAGAAAATTATTAATCACGAGAAAAAAAAAAATCTTCAAAATTTCACAAATTCTGTCATCGATCTATTATCATTTTATTTGGAGAGGATGTACATCAAAACGGAATGATAATATAGATCAATTGGACATGTTAGGAAACTGTAGAATTAAAAATTTATAGATTCTCAAATTGAGAGAATATATAGAAGAAACTCTTGGGGTTTTAAGCTTCATGCATCTGCATAAAAGTAGATATTGAGTTTAATAAAGCGCCACATTGAAGCAGTTGCAGTATCGTTAAAGAAGAACGTACTAATTTTCCCATAAAAGAAGTTGCTTTCAGTTTATGGGAAAATTCTAGAACGACGAGACAAGTTCGATGGTGTCGCTCTTATCGCCCGCAGGTGACGCGTTCTGAACTTTTTAAATTTGTCAATTTAGCCGGGGGTTTTCTTAACGATCGCATCAAGGCGCAGGGCGGAGCTTTAAATGACTGAAGAAGTAACTCGTACTTTATATATAATTTATAGTTTACAACGGCTGCCATGCCAGTTGGTTGAAGAAGTGTCCGATCTTGTGAATCATGCGTTTTTAAACGAAAAGGAAAGATAATGATTGCTCGAGAAGAAAGGAGGATTGTTGTAAATCGTTACGGATTTGACGTAACGTAATTAACGGATTTTCAGAGAAAATTTGAGATTCGCTCGAGCTCAAATTATAAAAATCTGAGCGACAATTTATAATTATAAGCTAGACAATTTTATTCGAATTGATACTTATTACTTAATCTTTTCAAGGATTTTTCCACCCTTGGAGAAGTTGTTTTTGTATCATAAAAAAAGAATTTCCACGCTACCATAGTCGATTAAGACACGTTTCAGGAAGAGTATAATTTATCGACATCATCCCCCAATCTGACGTTCATGTTCAAACTTTTTTCCCTTGACTTTACACCCTCCGCGTTTTGTTCTGTGTTGGGAATAAAAACAGGGAAAGAGAGAGAGGGAAATATACAGAGACTGATGAGAATGTTTATATAGTTTTAGAGAAGAATTATTATAAACTGGTAATATTATACGGGCGTGGCAATCATTGCATGGATAATTATCAATTCATAATATTCAAATACAAAAAAGATGTAAAATTACCTACATGATTTTAATTTGAAATAAAAAATTAAGCCCCTGAAATAAAAATTTTTTGAATTTCAAAGAATTTTATGGAATTTCTGAGTATTTGAAGAAATTTAATGGTATTTTAAAGAATTTAACAATATTTTATGAGATTTTGAGTAATTTTAATGATTTTAAGGAATTTTACGAAATTTATTTTACATTTTAGATTTCGCGTGGGCTTGTAAGGGATTTAAGGAAAGTTATTTTGTTTGTTCCTGCTTTTTTTTAAATTCAGCAAAATTACAAAAATGATGCAACACCTCACGTGTATATAATTCCCAACACTTTCTTCCCATAAATCTTGAAAAAGCATGATCTCTTCTTATTGACCAAATAACTTGAACCAATAAAAACCCGAGGACTGGAGAGTTTGCAACAAATGATACATTCAAAATTTCTGAATAATTCATAATGCCCCAGGCATCGCAAATCCTCCGCAGACGAGCGTTTTCCGAAGAACAGATTGTCCCACATGACACCAGCCTCCTCAATTCAAACATCTTTCCACGACGTGCACATAACTATATTTTATATAAATATAGGAAGCACTATAGAAGTCAGAAATGAGAGTATCCCTTATGGCTATCTCTGGAAGCGGCAAGCTGGTGGAATCTGAAGAATGAATTGGAGAAGCCCAAGCTGCGTGACACGATGATGTCTGTATACTCCTATGTATGTTATATACATATGTTATATATGTTGTACAAGAAGAGGACCGGCAAGCGTTGCAGACCCTATAGAGTCGAATTCGGCGACATATGCGTACGTGCACGAAGGCAATATGGAGAAAGGGTATATATATATATATATATATATATATTATATATATATATATATATATATGGATATATCCACCCTGGTCGAAGAGGCCGCGAGAGACCGTCCACAGGCCACAGCTTGCGGGTATATGGCAAAACTGAGCGCACCCCACGAATGTTAACGCGCCGCATTAGCCTGGTATTGGTTAGAACGACGCGGTACCGGCTCGCAATAATTCTGATAACGCAGCATGTTGTCATGTCGACCGGCATACGAAATATCCTCCACCTCTGTCCTCCATCCTCTATGTTCTCGGTTCTCACTTCCCTCGCAACCCTGCGAGAGCCAATGTCTTTATGCGAAGACGGGGAGAATCCGCACATTATATCTCGCGATCCTCTTACTTCTATACAATCTACCATAACGCGCCCCTTACGGTGCTTATACTGTAAATGTAGGAGTCGACTTTGAATTCTGGGGTCGCCTACTTGCCGAAAAAATATGAAGGAAACTTCAAGAATGGTGCCATGTTTCAGCTTTTAGGGGATCACAAAAGATATGGGTTTTGGGCGAATTATGGTCATCGTGTGATATTCTTTCGTGGTTGGAAGAAACTAATAAGAGAGACCGAATTTTTGATATTGTGCGGCACAACGTTGAAAAATGATGAATCTAGGCTTCGAGTCGAGCTGATGGGGGTCAATCACATAACTTTTTCATTTCCCGTGTGGAAACATCGACTGGGGCCAGACTGGGTTCCAGATAGTTTGCCCAAATACCAACTGGGGCCCAAGTGGGATCTCTAAGTGGGGCCCATTTTGGATTGTAACGCTCATACCAACTAAAACCCATATTAGGGGAAACTATTTGGGCCCAAGTTGGGCAATATTTTTTCTACCCAGTTATTATTTGGGCTGAATGTGGACTGACCAATTAACAATAAAATATTAAAATTGGTTAATCTTTATGTTAAGTATATTACAAAGAAAACTTGTTTTTGCAGAAACAAGATTTATTGCTTTTTTTTTTTAATCTTTACATATGAACGGATCGATATATTTAACAAATGAACAAATTATGGATTAATTATAATTAAACATATTTAAAACATGAACCAATCGATATCAAATCTTAAATTTAATTATTCTTCGTCGCTTCTAAGCTAGATAAAAACTTAAGTATAAACTAAACAGTTACTGGCTCTAGAAACTTTAGGTTTAATAATTCAGGAATATGAATTATTGAAAAAAGTGCAGTATTAATCACACTTTGCATTTATTTAATTATATAATGAAAACAATCGAATCTTTTTAATTTTTTTTCCATATTTGGGCTACCCAGTTGGGCACACATTGGCGCCCAATTATAGTATGGGCTAATCTGGGCACATTTCCACACGGGTTTTCCATGTTTTTCTCAGTATTTTTAAATTTTAATTTTAGTGGGGTTTCATGTCATTTCAAGGAATTTTATAATGGAATTTCGAAGTATTTGGAGAAATTTAGTTGTGTTTAAGTGGATTTAATAATTTTGAGTAGTTTTAATTTTAAGTAGTTTGGCGAAATTTCTTTCGATTTTAAGAAATTTTTTAACGATGTTTTGTAGGATTTTAAGTATTTTTAAGGAATTTCAAGTGATATTTCGATAGGATTTCGACAGAATAAAGTAGCACTTCTTTTACATCTTATTACATGTAAAAATGTAATTTATAGCAACTCTTTCAGTTTGAATTGGATCAAAGGTCGCCAATATTCTCATCTCAACTTTCTCAGTTTTTTCTTCATGATTGCAGGTGAGCTCGAAAATCGAGTGCAGTCAATTTGTGAAGAACAGTCGATTGGTAGTACGTTTTCAATACAAAAGCGAGTTAGGAAAAGATGTGTATCGAAGAGCGTAGTGTATTCCTCGGAATGAATATGATGTAAATAAATAATGAGGTGCCCTTAAGGGAGTGGATATTAGGTGGGGGTAAGAAGTGTTATGAAACATAATTAGCAACCGCCGCCACTGACTCGCGATGATTACAGGGCGGTGTGCAAAAGTAGTGGCAAGGAAGAGTGCCGGTGCAGGATAGACTTCCTGGCTACCAGATATACCTTCTATATGTGTAAAACTGTATAATGATGGTTCATATTTTAATTAAATATCATAAAAGTTACATTAGACTGTAGCAGCTCTAGCTCACCCAAGGATTTCTTGCGTCATTGAATCCACAATTATGATAATATAAATAAATGGTTTGTTGACATATAAATCCTATGTACGTCAAGTTTTGACCTTTATCTTGACATTTATAGAATAGAATAGAATATTTTTTGTGTATTTTGCAAAAAAAAGGAAAAACAAACAAAATTATTATGAGATGAAGAATATTATACCCAAGCCCCAATTGCCAACATTTGAGGAAGAAATGATAACTCAGAGAAACCCTTATTATTATTCGATTATTCTTATAATTAATTTGCACAAATTGCCTTTTTATTTATCAGTCAATTGTCATTACGAATGTTATAAATTATTGTATTCAAGAGCGATGTAGATAAAGTTTTAAAAAAGCAGTACCTTCATTTCCCGGTTGTTGTACATATTCAGGAAGAATGTGTATATATAGATTCTTAAAAAGAAAGAAAAAGTCTCCTTTATAGTTAATATACAAGATTAGACATGTGAATGAAAGGAATTGAATTAACTGACGGTAATAAAAAAGTATTGTGATTTTATATTATAATTGTTGCTGGCTTTTTGTAGGGCACGAGAAAAAACACAAAACTTGAAATAACTAATATTAAGTAAACATATAAACTCTTAAATTAAAAAAAAATTATCTTCAATGGATCTTCCTATATGTAAATAGATTTCAAGCAATAGTCATCACAGTATATTTCCATTAACTTAATAAATTATTTGTATAAAGGATTCTTAAAATATCGACTTACCAACAACGGAAAAATGACAATTATTAACAGCCAATACACTTGCATGTTATACATCTGGGGTGACGGCTCTTAATTTCTGCATCAGTTCCGAAAATCTGAGTCAGTGCAATAAACACTGCGCAGGCGACGAGAAAGACGTAAAGAGTTTTTACGGACAACATGTTTAATGCTAATGATTTTGAAAAGCCTTACTTATACTTTTATATAGCTGGAAAAACTCTCCTATGAAAAAGCCCTCCTATGAAAAACCCCCCTTCATTCTCTATGTATATAAGATTAGCACATTTAATAACTGATAATCTTGTTTTTCATATGTTTCTAGAATATTCTTCGATATAGATTTTACTAAAGGGTAATAAATTCTCGAAAAACTTCTAATAAATCAAAGATAAAACAATTTCAACTAAACAAACTGCAATCTGATGTCATTGTGTAAGACTATAATGACGGTTCATATTTTATTTAAATATCATAAAAGTTGCGTTAGACAGTAAAAGCTCCCAAGGATTTTTTACGTCATTGAATAAAAAATTACAATAAAATGTAAATAAATGGTATGTTGATATATAAATCTATGTACGTTAAGTTTTGGCCTAATCTATGTAGGATATAAAAAATTTTTTTATTATTTTCCGTATTCACGTTTATAAGTTTTATGATTACAGTATCTATATGTATATCTTCCAATAGTGCGTCTTACAATAAAATTGCAATATCTCTGTGCCAGCTGTATATAATTTTTTCTGTGACGCCGTAAAATTTATTAAAAATTTTGTGTAAGTTTTAAGGATTTTATGTAATTTTATGAGATTTCTAATAATTTTAAGGGATTTCAAGAGATTTTTCTTATTTTTAAAATATTTTATAAAATTCTTAAGCATATTACAAAATTTGATGAGATTTCTAATGACTTTAGGGGATTTTGTTAAATAAATGTTAAAGAATTTCAAGATATTTATGATTTTGAAGATTTTTGTGGAATTTTAGGGGATTTCAAGAGGTTTCTAGGAATTTTAAGAGATTTTAACGAATTTTAAGGTTTTACGAAGGTTTTCATGAAAATCAAAAAGGTATTGCAAAATGCAAAGAAGCAAAATTATTTAGCTGTAAAAGTTCTACAAATTTACTTTATTCGTGAACTGAAAATCGTGAGAAATTGTATATTTTTATACTTCGAAATATATAGGATAGAAGAGAAATTTCGGAAAGACTCCAAAATGCAATTTTTAGCGATACACACTGAAAACAATAAAAAATATCAATTTATAGTCGAACGATACGAAATACGAAAAAATATTATCCGGCAAAGTTATTGATCTATAAAAAAATCTACAAGTTTCCAGTTACACATTTTTTATAGGACACTTAGTTTTCATTTGAATCGCAAAAATTGATACTAAACTCCATAGAAAATGTCCGAAAACACGTTTTGGATAATAAATATTTGTGAATTACAGATCGTGAGAAATCTTATATTTTTTTAAATACCAACCCTTTTTTTAGAAAGGGTTGGTATTTATAAATATTGTAAGGTGTATTTATAAGAAAACCCCTAATCATTGATCATAACTCAAACATTTTGTCCTCTATTTTTCCAACAAAACTCCGAGCAGGTTTTCTTCAAATTAGCCATACAACTTTAAGAGGGTGTCGAGCAGTTGTCCCCTGGAAAAAAATGAGCAGAGCAGTTTTTACACTAAAATTATAACCGTCATCTGGCGAGAGAAGGTTCAACTTAATGATTGGCCTGCATGTCGATGGAAGCGCGAGGGATTTCGCGTTTTCATCGACTCAATCATTAAAGTTCACAAAAATCAAAAGGTACCGCCCAACTACCGACGCGAGATCTACAGCCGGTACCAATTACAGAATTACCGGTACGTGCATACCTACACAGAAGATTGACATTGAGATTGACATTGAGATTTGTAATCTTTATGGTCAATTATTTAATAGTTCGTACGCGAATCGCTGATGGACGGGGAAAAATAAATGGCATGGGGATCAAATTTGATGGAAGCTCGTGAGAGTAAAAAACGCCCGAGCAAATTGAGATCCGAGCAATAAACCGATCCGAATTAATTTCAACAATAAAATTCCACTAAAAGTTTACTGAAAAATTCACTGGAACAAAAATTCAGTTTAAATTTATCTGCGGATATATGTACTTGAAATTTAAACAAAAAATTCTGGTCCGCATTTTCAATATTGTAATCAATTTTCACTTTAAAAGTCAAACTTGTCACTTGTCCGGAAGCAAGGGGAGGAGAAAGGGTGTGTACACGCGTGTATGTTTAAGCCACAACATAATATCTCATAACAAAGGTCCTTTCACCCAACCCACTCCTTTATGTTATAGGAGATGATTGACGGCCGTTGTTCGCTGCCGTACGAATTTTTGAATGTGGTATGATATACATATTATTATGGCATGTAGAAATTTCGAGCAATCAGTTACACATTTCATGAGAAAAAATGCCGGTAAAAAAATAAATATTTCATTCAGTGGAGATTTGGAACAGACTTTTCTATCTTTCGCTTTTTTTTCTTAACGAATTTTATCCTTTTGGTATTTAAAAATACAAAACATGGCAGAGTCATAAAGCAGCAAGAAACCCGCGCAAACAGTCTCGTGCGAAACAATTCAAACTCCAAACAACCTTTGAGATTCGCCGCTTGGTATTTGGGAAATATAAAATGAACACACAATTCAAACTTTATAAAGTTTACGTTGATTACATTAAATTTTATATTACTTTTTGTAAACTAGGGTGTTTAATTGTGGCTTTGCTTATTGAATTTAAGAATAGGATAATTTTTAATTCGAATAAGTAGCTCCTGAGAAATTTGCGTCGACGATATTGGTCCATTCGCACGATTCGATCAACTTACAAATCGACCCTGTCAAAACTTGGATGATGGATCGACCATTAACTGTGAGGTTTAGCGTTTTAGGGAGGCACATTCGGGTATTATAAAATCGTCGTAAATCCATACGGCAAAACGCGCACAACACTTTCAGATATTATGGACAAATGCTTAATCCGGCACTAACTTTACGACACGTGCTCTTGTCCTTGCATGTACGAAGCCAGGCATTGCCAGGCATAATAACGATTCATACGACCTTAATCGAACATAACACGCACACTATTCCATTTTACCTGGACCAATGACACACTAGGTGCAATCATAATTATTACTATTATTGTGCCAACGAATGACTTATGCTTCCTCTAACCATTTTAAGTAGAATCCTAAACCCAACGATGCTCTTTCATCCATCAGGTATATTAAGGAAAATACTCGAGAAGTTTTGATCTCGGTACACAAGTTTCCAAATTTATTTTTACAATATATCTGACAGCAAATTGTTTTATTTCGCCTACTTTTTCTTTAGTGTTTGATGACACGTTATGAAAGTAACGAAAATTATATTTACATTTAGATAAAAATAATTTTAAAATACTGAATTTGTATATAAACTCTCTTTTATTTAAACACTATTTTTCTTGATATACCTAGAGAAAAGAGAATGCGAAAATATCGTTGCTTTTTATATTGACGTTGACACAGTCAGATTTTTGTTTTCGTGCTGGAAAAGAGCATGTGAAGCATAAAGTGCAGGCAAACATCAGCTTTCAGATCAGTCGAAAATATTTGTGAAGAGGAAAAATAGTCTAGACTCTCACAAATATTTCCAAATTAGCAACAGAAAAATCATAAAATTTCCGACTTTATTATTTAAATAATATTAATATCGCGTGAAAATTATATTAAAGTTTCTCTTAAGTTCGAGCAATTCGGATAGACTCATAAAAGTAATTGCAAGATTAAGTGACATAGTATAAGTTTAACTCTGAGGGCGATAAACACGGATTTGAGTTTGGAGCTTGAAGGAGTAATTTATTTAAATTCATGACATCATTTTTCTTTGTAAAGATATACTTAACGCGACATTAAGAGTTTTTTCGACAGTTTCTTAATTAAAAAACATCTGGACGGGCTGCATCTCAATTTTCTTGAACAAAGCCTACCAGAATTTTATCGCGCTGTTGCAGGTATATCTCCTAAAACCACTTAATCGCTGGGTCGCAGAAGTGCTACCAATTTTCTGAGTAAACGATGTCTATTCGGAGATTCTAAGGGGGACGAAGCGAAACATGCGATCGCAGTTGGCACCCACGCATTTCAAGGAGTCTAGGTAATCCCGAAGTCAATTAAGAGGGACAGAGTCTAACGAGAGTCCATCTAATCTGAACCTCTGATTTTCTTGATCCCCCTCAATTCTCTTTTGCTTCACAGTTTCGTCAATTAGCAACCCTACATAGAAAATATACGATTAGCTGAAATAGAATAGAGTTAGGTCCTCAACAGAAACATTAGAGCAGCATATATGATGTCAAACCGTCTTAATTTATATATCATTCTATCTTAAAAAAGTAATGTCACCATGTATTGAACACACAGTTGTCAAATTTAAAAGGGTTTTACGAAATTTACTGAGATTTTAGAGATGTTAAGTGATTTCACGGTATTTCGAGGAATTGTATGAAATTTTAAGGAATTTTAAGTTATTTTATGGGATATTAAGTAATTTTAAGGACTTTTAAGGAATTTTACGACATTGCATGAAATTTTAAGTAATTTTAAAAGATTTGACGATATTTTAAGGAATTTCAGGGGATTTCATGGGATTTTAAGTAACTTTATGGGATTTTATGATATTTTAGGGGATTCTAAGTAATTTTAAGAAATTTTAAGATATTTTATGATATCAAGTAATTTTAAGGACCTCCAAATTTCTGAAAATTCGTTTGTCTTGTAAAATCTCATTAAAATCCTTTCAAATTCTTTAATATCTTTTAAAATACTTTAAAATAATTAA
The DNA here is from genome assembly GCA_904066005.1 of Synergus itoensis. Lineage (NCBI taxonomy): Eukaryota > Metazoa > Arthropoda > Insecta > Hymenoptera > Cynipidae > Synergus > Synergus itoensis. Next base: position 220,016 of record CAJFCP010026120.1, read on the forward strand.
AAATATTTTTAAATTAATTAAAGATCTTGAAACTCCTTTGAATTATTTAAAAATTCATTAAAATCAATTGGTCTACTGAAATTGCTTTAAATTCTTAAAAATCACTTAAAATCTCTTGAAATGCCTTACGAAGTCCTGATTTCTTTGAAATTTCGTGAAATCTCTGGAAAATACCTTTAAATTCCTTAAAGTAACTTGAAAACACTTAAAATCACTTGAAATTTCTTGCAATATCCCTTCAAATTCTCTAAAATCTCTTAAAATCCTTTAAGATGTCTCGATATCTTTAACGTCTCGTAAAATCTCTTTAAAATCCTTTAGAATTCTTTAATATCTTTTAAAATCCTTCGAAATACTTAAAAAATATTTTTAAATTATTTAAAGATCTCGAAACTCCTTTGAATTCTTTAAAAATTCTTTAAAATAACTTGAAGTCTCGTTAAATCGCTTATTGAATGTCGCGATTTAACAAGAATTCATCTTTCACAGAAAACCAATACCTTATTCTCATTGATGATGAGAATATAAAAAAGCTTTATAGACTCGTACAACATAAATTCCCTCAGATATAGAGAATCAAATAAGAAGTTTATCAGGGTGTGAAATCTGTAATGAAAAAAAGAACATCTTTTTTTTTCTAAGAAAGTGTCGCAGGTATTTTATTGAATAAATCGAATGGTGAGGTAATCGAGAATGAGGGTCCGAAAAAAGGGAAGTGTCAGTGGTTACGTATGTATGTCTACTGTGTGTATCAAGGGACTTAATATAAGGTGGCACATAAGTGCCGCGTAACCACGCGGCGATTTGTCCGGATCAGCGTCAGACTGTAAGCAGATTACGCAGTCCCCAAACGAAGTAGCAAACCCCAAAGGTTCCCGTGGCAACTGGATTTGATGGAGGTCGTACTCTATAGATTGTATGCGGATTGAATGTTCATTCTCGAGGTCTATAACTCTCTATAGTCCATACAGTGTACATGGACTTTATAAGATGCCACAGAATATGATTGACCGATCTTTCCTGGTGTATGTCCCACACTCAAGTCCCATCCTTTGGCTTCTGCAGGTTGTGCTACCAGTTACCACCACAACTTGGTCTTAATACCTGCACCTCTTGAGTGATAATGTGATCAATTCGGCTGATAAAACTTCTCCGACAGTTAGCACGTCAGGAAATGACATATCATGCTTACAGGTCTTACATCCATCCGCTACATATTACCCCCAGTCTTTAAAAGTCTTATAAACCACTAACTCAGAACCTACACCTACAGTGTATGAAATTTTAGATTAAAAAAAATCAAATCTTTCCTGTTGCAATATTTACATGCATTAAGATGAAATTCCTTTATTTTTATATTCTGCCATAATGAAGTGCAATTCCTATTATTAGTTATTATCTTTATGCTGATCGCTCTAGTGTAATTATATTGCTGGAAAATATTTTAATATATTACTTTTTAATTATTGATTTTTTGTTTCTGAAAATTAGGAAGTAATTACTGCAAATTTAAATAGATAATCCTACTAATAATAAGCCCATTATTACACAAGCTTCTGCGTTACGAATTCGCGTTACATACACTCTCGAGTGTGACGGCTAATAAGCACATTAAATTACTTCGGTGCACTTTAAAGTAAAAAAAAAATGGTATGGGTATGAGGAAATATATAAATTACAAATGAGTTTACTTCATGAATAAAAATTAAGAACACTGCATTTTAAATAAAGTAAATCGAGAAAAATACTTTTTTTCTAAATACCTATGTTCTAAATCTAAAAATCTTATATGTATATCAACAAATTCTTTGTTTTCTAGCTAGTGTAACCTAAATTTGAATCCTTGAGAAAGTAATGTTTCATGGCAGTGTTTACACAGGCGAAGGCACATTTACGGAAAGCTTTGAAGTGGTTTCGGCTGTTTTGCTCACACGGAAACATCAACGGATTTACCTGATCGTAATACGCTAGGCAATAATGATAATAATGTGCATGGTGCGGTATTATTCGGTCGAATATGCAAAGCCGGGGAATAACGAAACGACCGGAAGTGGTTGGCGGCTCCTCTTTGACGAGACTTATTTTATAGATAGACATTTAAGATACTCCCGATGAGCATATACTCTGTGAAATGAGTACAAGGATAAACAGCTCCATACTCACATTTCACTGCCTAAAGGTCAAGTATTTATTTTTTTATATTGTTCCTGAACGATTGTCCATAATCGTGCAACTTCCAACTCTTTATAACATTTAATTACCTAGTCGGAAAAAGAAAATTATCATCCTGATGATGATTTAATGGATTCAGTGAAGTTCCAAGAGATTTTAAACAACTTTAAGCAAGCTTAAGGAAATTTACAATGTTTTATGGTCGTATATTACGTAATTTTAAGGACTTTTAATGGATTCAAGGGATTTTACGAAATTCCATTTGATTTCCAGGAATTTTAATATAGATTTAATGAGATTCCGTGAAATTTCATGAGATTTTGAATAATTTTAAATAATTTTAAGGAATATTCTGTGATTTTATGAAATTAAAAGGATTTTGATAGAATTTCAAGCGACTTGAACGAATATGAAGGATTTTTGGCCTTTTTTTTATCACAAGCGGTACAAAAAGAAGGATCCTTAAACTCTATTCGTGAAGGCTGAAATAGTGGTAGAAAAACTTTGACCCCTTTTTTAGTTCACAATTTGACCAAAATAACGTTGGACACTTTCCGAAGTAAATAAAAAAGATTGGAAATTGGAAATATGAATTGAAGAGTCGAGAGCCAATAAGGACGAATGGTCCATCTGATTTTTATGGTAGCAACTAGCAGCGTTCGCGTTCGGACAAATTCTCTATTTACAACCCTCGTAATAAAATGGTTTGCAAGCCAGCAGTTTGTAGCCCACTTATTTTTTTCGATAAATGAATGGTTCTCAGTAATTTTATGATGCCGAAATTTTGTTGCTGATGATGTGGAAATGTGGAAGTAATAATTAACGATAATAATAAATTATTATTATTCTAAAATAATGTTATATATTAGTTATATCATCATTAATAATTAAATGAAGATTGAGTTGTAATTATACAACTGTGCCAACTTAAGTTGACATAAAGTAGAGTAAATAAAGTAAATTAATTAAAGGAAGTGTCCAAATCGATTCGGGAGATTATATCTTGAAACCCATAGAATCCTTGCAGAGACAGAAACAGTACTTGTGCTCTAGCAATTAGAAATACTCGTGCAAGTCGGGGTAACTACCGCGTGCTGATTAGTAACGGCGACGTCGTGTACAGCTATTATCTATGGTTTTCTCAGCACTGCTAATGCAATAGCTGTACACGTCCAGTGGCATTAAAATGGAAATCGGTTAATTACTCTATCTCCCGGGATTTACGGACTATCACAAATAAGTGCTCGACGTGTACATAACATTTTAAGTAGACTGTAACTTGAGCATGGGAAGTTTACTCTTGTCCCAAGCATCTCCAAAGATCCATTTCCTAGAAAATTATCTATAATAAAGTACAATGGTTTGTCTGTCCACATTGAAGTTCCTACATCTTTCTGCTTGAGTATATTGTCATGTTCACATTCAAGCTCCTATATGTTTCTGTTCGCCGTGTTTTTTTTTTTTTGTAATTTTTTTTTCTTTCATATCCAGATTGACAGTTTATTACCCAAATTCAATTTGTCAAATTATTTCCCCACTTAAAGTTGTATCCTAAATGCGCGACTGATGATGCTATAAGTATCAGTTACATAAATGAAATTATGACTAATTTTAAAACCTTCTGTCTTATAAATAATTTTATTAGACTCATTAAATTTCTGGTATTCTTGTTATATTCTAATGTAAAAAAGGAAATTCGCATGTAAAACTTGTTCACGATCCTGAATTCTGACGAGCAGAATGTACGTGACATGGGGCTTTTGAGTGAATGCGATTGCATTGTTGGCAACAAATTCTTTAACAGATCTGGTTTGACAGTGACGTTTATTATACCTGTGATATGCCCTCTCGGGTGTTGGTAATCGAAACTTAATGTCGCGTCCAGACTGCGACCGAATATAGGAGCAATTTTCAGCTTAGTCACGTATGTATCCATCCAGATAAAAATACAGTTTCCCAGCTTGTATATATTTCACACTTAAATAAGTTATTTCCTTTGATAATTTATGTAACATAAAAAGGGATTCCTAGAAAAAATAGACATTTCAGAGAATATTTCTCTAATACATATGATAAATCTCTATAGTGATTTCAAAATTTAAAAAAAGGGAGTCGCCGTACAATACTATTATTTATTTGATGTGATTTCAACGAGTAATTTTTCGAAAATTTGGATTGTTATTAACAAATTGTCATTGTTTGTTAAATTAGGGGTGTGGCGAGATGACTTATGTCTATTAAAGGCACATGTTATACCACCGACTGTTTCAAAATGCCATGTGGTTTTTCAATGTCGCATAAAATTGATTGCTCTTAATTTATGCAGGTTTGACGACTACAGTAAAAAAATGCCGCAGCATCACTTCAGAACTAGAAGTTAAGCGATCTCCCTCCTGAGATTAATTAAATATGAAACAGTCTTGAATGCTATAGAATATGAATTTAATTATTCAGCTTGCGTCCTTCGTGTACCCTCTTAGCTGAGATTTATGTGACAATTGAGTAGTTTTATAACATCATCTTATTAAACATCGCATATATAACCTGCAGCCCTAATGAAATATGAATGCATCAGGAAAGAATGGAAACGAAAGATTGTCATTTCAGGAACTTCTTTCATGTTTCTATTTTATCATGAACATTGGACGTTTTTGGAATCTTATATGTATAGCTTCCTAAAATTAGGCTTATATTTGATAAATCATGTACTGTTGTAAACTTCATGTTTTTGGTTAAAACTCATAAATGATGCTTGACAGGATCTCATGATGATCTTGAAAACAATTTTCTGAACATCACTGTTCTCAAATGATAGAGCCAAATGGATACTCTATACTGTTCTAAATGATGTCCGAAAAAGGATATTTTTTTTATTAATTCCAGAATCCAGACTCCAAGATTCAAGACGTCTTCAACTTATCGTCTCAAACCTCCAGAAACTTGGAACTACTAGTCTCGCCTCATGGAATCTGGAAACTTAGGTGAGCTCTTGGTCGAGTTAGATGGTGCGACAAGTCATCAAGAACGCGGCGTAAGGTTTTAGTAGGTTCCCACATCCACATCAGCATCTGTATCTGCATCAGCATCCGCATCTACTTCAGCATCTGCTTTTTCGCATCAGCATCCGATCCACATCCACATCTCCACACTCTCAGTTCAGGCTATCAGGGTATTCCTTTACCTAGGGACTTCCCTGGATCCGCTGTCCCCACCCATCATGCAGAAAACCTCATCCTACTATCGCATCTGCTGCTCAGCCACCCACCACCCACCTTTAGCTCCGTGTGCGCTTACCGCCCCACGCTCGCGTTTAAAGTCCGACAGTAAAACAATAAATTGCTACTCACCCGGTGGAGGTTTGCCAGGCCAGAGGGAAAGCGGTCCCTGTCAGCAATTGCCCCCTCTCGTAAGAAAAAATGGCAGCTGCTGTGGCTGGATGGCGCGTACGAGACTATAATACCTACGTACCACAGCTCACATCCACCAATTTGCTTGTCTACACGTGCAAGTCACCAGGTACCAACACCCTCGAAGGGGCTTTCTGTGAACGTTCGCACGTACACGTCGTTGGAACGGTTGGAAGGTTCCTAGTGGTAGCCGTACTAGCTTTGGTGGCGGTGGTAATAACGTCCCTATCGTCAGAGGCTGCTTTTGGGCGTGGCTGAATAGCCTGCCGATGAAAGAGGCGGAGCCATTTCAGCCTCTACCCAGCTCGAACCTCCCTCCAGTGTGTTCACCTTCTGTAGAACTGTGTTGAGCCCCCAACTCCAAGGTGGGGGAGGGGAGCAACCGCGATCTGTCTCGACGAAGCACGGGTCAGTCTGTCAGGCAACCGGTCTGTCGTTACTCGCTTCGAATGTTCGCGCTCCGGTTTACCTGTCTGTTCCCGCGATTTTTCAAAACAAGTGTTAATACATTTCGAGTCCTAGTCCTAGAATCATCAGTTGACGACCTAGACTACGAATCAGTGACTCTTAAGGGAATCGTGAGGATCGCAGTCCGCATCAATCAATTGTCAATAGCGTGATTCATTGAAACATCGAGTGTAGACAATCTATAGGATAGTGCAAAAGTGCTCCTTATTAGTCTGAATACAAATTTTTGGATATGAAAGTGTACTGACATGTGTTAAAGAATAGGTCTTGGTTGAATCTAAGATCCCGATTCGCGTCTTAAATATTCGGACAATGGATGCACCAGATTTTGGGAAGCTGCAGACATTTTGAGATTTCCTAAGCGAGTTATCATACAGAAAGATCATCTTACCTTTTTGCATTAGCTCTGAGTTGAATGATGTTCTGGAAGTCCAAAAATAGAACAGATGCGATTATTGGATCTGTTGACACGTTAGCTTTGTGGATCGGGAGACAATTAGATAGGTTTGGTGTTAAGTAGATCATATAAAGTTATAGAAACTGGAACAAGATCTAGATCTCGACATGCATGTTCCTTCAAATTATCGAAAGGAATAAAGTGTTGGGATTAGGATAGAAAGCATCTGCATAAATCCGACGATGTTCGCCTCTCGAATCTCGTATCCTTGGACATGTTAGGTGGTCCTGAGGATCCTGGAAGGCTGTGGTCATCTGAATTTTGAAGATTAGTGTTAAACAAGGTGTAAGCCTCGTGTTTGAGAAGAAGCTGAGGAAATCGGCAGGGAACCGGTAGGTGATGTTGCTGGAGTCGCGTGCCCTCGCCGGAAGGAAGAGAAACGGATTGATCCTGTCTACATTTGGAGGGGGTGGCGGGGGAGGTGGTGGCGGTGGCGGAGGAGCCCAAAGCGAGGAGGACGAGGAGGACTCTCGGGGCCTTCTCGGGAGGAAAATGCAGGCTGAGAGCACCACCGCCGCCACCATGGCCGTTTCCCCAGGGTTGTCGGGTTGCACTAGGGATGAGGGTGATGATAGTTCCAGTCAGTCACCCAATGGAAGCCTCCTCAATAATCTCAATAACAATTGCAACTCGAACAGACAATGTGCAACGGACTTCAGTATCGCCGCCATCATGGCACGGGATTCGCGTCATCAACAACAACAACAGCAGCAACAGCAACCACAAGTGCATCAGAATCATCACCTTAGGCACAGCCAACAACAGGCCGTCGGCGGCGGGAAACTTCATCAGCATGGTGAGTTTTCTCATTCAAAACTCATTATTTTGGCGGTCTAGAAGTTTCGCGAAGATAAGATTTATTTTCGAAAGATTTAAAAAAAAAACACAATGAAGACTTGGATTTGTAAAAACAATTGATTGCGATTGTTAAACCTAGACAGTCATTTACAAGTTATACGGATTAGAATGTAAGAATAAATTGGTTTCGGAAATATTTTAAACTTTCAAAGAATAATTTAGTCCTACGACTATGCAGTAAATACTAACTTTTTTTAATGTATTTGTAGTCTGCGTGTAATTGAATGAAAATAGTTAATTCCTCGGCTTGAGAAGTGTTTGAAATTACAGAATAATTTGAGTTCACGCCTATGCTATTGATACTATTGAAGTTATTAATACGAAAAATGCTTTACGATACTTTTCTGCGAAGGATCTATTAATGTATAAATGAATCGATCTGCCAACTTTCTCAGAAGATATCAAATTTATATATTGAAGATAAAGATAAATCAAGTATAAAGCTTCGATATAAAAAAGACATTACTGCATTCGCAGAATATTGTCCCAGCCTGATTCTAATAAAAGATATTAATGAAAGAAATAATTGGTAGATACAATATTCTTGGATTCTTGCATTTATTCTACAACCTTGTAGACTTAAATATTTTCCAAATACTTAAAAATTTTAAACTTTATTTAACGTATTTTTATTATAATCCAAGTCTTTAGTAATTAAGAAATTGGCACTTTCTTGTTACCACATCTTTGAAAATTGCTAATTAAAATCGAAAAATTGAGCTATAAAATTAGTGAAAGATTATAATGGGTAGTTTCAAAAGACACTTGACGTGTATTCACACAACAAACATCATTATAATTGCAGAATCCTGTCGTGACTGGTGTATCCTAGAATCGACTATAAATAGGCAATATGTACTGGGTATATTATTACCGTTAGGCACGAATCTACGTATTATCGAGTTAATGACACCGCTTCGGAATTGCATTGTCATTGTCGTTTACTTAGAGCTCAAGTACTCATAATCATTCGTGATTCTCAGCAATATGATTCCCGCCCTAATTAGTAATTACTCTCCTTATTCAAACGACCGTTAAAGAACTCTAGGAAGCAAACGAATTAATCAACGAATGAAGAGATTAATCATAGAAATTTCCTTGGTTTTACTTCTTTAACTAATTTGTTAATTGGAAATCTTTATAATTAAACGAAGTCTCTGAACTTTGATTAAGATTTAGGTTGAAGAAATTTGCTGAGCTTCTAGATAATTTATGCCTACGCCTATGCTATAAATACTATTTATATTTGCTGCATTCTATTTTATTTTCATCCCTGTTGTTTCCGAGAATAATTTTCCAATTTTTAATTCGTTGTAATAAAGTAACAGTATAATTTCACCATGAGACGAATATTCTGGGTGAGTTATTCTGTTACATGGCGTTAAGAAGCTAGTGTCCTCGTGATATTTGTTTGAATAATTACGGGTATTCGTCTCGCATGTCCAAGCGCCATAGTTCGACAATAATTTTGGCACAAAGCATCAACACGCGCAACAGTTTCGAAATATTTTCTTTGTTCTGCTAGAACAATAGCAATTCTCCGTTTATTTTGATTTATGTGAATCAGACTCTCGAAAATTAGACTGGCAGATCGGTTTTTAACTATTGCGCACTACAATCTGGACAAGAGACGCATTTCTGTGACTCAAATATTCTAAAGGTTACAGAACAAAGAGTACATGAAAAAGTGACTCGGAAAAAGACGATTTTAACTTTAGTCTGCATGTTTAAGTTTATATTTATTCCATATGATATAATGGTATTGATGCGTATAGACGTAAGATTAATTTATTTTAAAGTTTCAAATATATCCGAAGCATTCAGTTTCAAAATTCTTGTAGATTTAGAGTAATGTATAGCATAAAGTATTTCTAAGTATGTAATGATACTTTTCCTATAGGCGTAGAAAAATTTGAAAATTTAAAACACTTCCGCAAAACATGAAATTTCTTGTTTTAATAATCGTTGATAAAAATGATACTAGTATTTAATTAAGTGAGTCAAAACTAAATAAGCTTGCCTTTTGCGGGTTTGGATTTAAAAGTTGGCAACAGAAGTCACTGGGTATATAAAAGAACGAGTAGGGTGGGAATTCCGGTATGTCGAATCGGCCGTACGGTAGCTCGTGTGTCCAGAAGCGTATGAATTGTCGGAATAAAAAATCATAGTCGACTTGGGTTTCATTAACATGTCGCTCGGACACGTAATAAATAGCCAATGACTTAGTTAAATTCAGAGATGGAGGGGCTTGAAAAACTGGTTGTGAGTTGTTTTGGTAGTTAGGGTGGGTGATACTTACTAGTTTGAGATCCGATGAAGGTTCGGAAACGAAACAAGAGAAGCGGAAAGCATTCGATGCAGAAATAAATATTCGGTCATAGTCAGGGCCTATTCTAAGGCATATTAGATTTTGATTTCAATATTTTCTTCCTATCCTTCGGAATAAATTATACTTTGCTGATTTGTTTACTCATCTTTGAAGATTTCCGGTTGCTCTTATAGAAGTTCGTAAAAAGAGAAAAGAATAGCAACCACCGACTACCTTTATATTTTACAGGTCCTTTTAAATTGTAATGTTTTGTAAACAAGGTACCAGTGGGTCTGAGATGTTGGAGATAACTACCGTTTCTAAAGATATATACTTGGTAGTGCCCACGGCAGCTTGAGAGGCTTGAGGCTCCCGGCAGGTCCGGATCTTAGATGTAAATGCCAGCGTGGGCGTAGATTCTTCTTCAGTGTAGGTGTATACTGAAAAGCATGGTTAGCACCTATCCGAGGTGCAACATTGCCTCCCGTCCCACTTACGACTCTATAGGACTCGTTGGTCCAGACTGGCATAACGATCGTTGACTCGAAACTTGTCGACTCATCGAATCCTCGATATCTTCAAATGACATGTCTGGAGCCTTCAGCCTTGTCTGTCTTCCTTTCTCTTTATAATAAGATCTGACAGAGAAGACACCAGATGACTATTCTCCCCGGAGGAAATGATTCGATGGGAATCTCGTTCTCCATTTCATCCCAGATTCTGTGTGGTTTCACAACTCTCTGTTATTAATCAATTTGTCTCAATTATAGGATTTGTTTTGATTTATCTGATTCCCTGATGACTAGGCTGAAAAGTCAAGGGAGACATAACTTCAACTGTAATTGTTAATTATTGCAACACCTAGAACAAATGTTTCATCTTTTGAATCAAGAGATTTGTGAAAAGATCATTTTGTATTTTCTCTGGCGAATATTTAGAATATAGGAAGTATCGTTTACGATTTGGCAGCATTTAACAACAGAGTTACGATTTGTGTTTATCTAACATTTCAGTGATTTGTCACAATTTATCATTTGCACCATTAGTCAAAATAGTCTGGCTTCTTCTTATTCTCATATTACACCAATTTCTTCAGAATTCTCAAGTATTTTTCATTTCTACATTACGTTACGCTCTTACAGTTTAAGGTTGCAACAGAAATGCATTTTGGATTCTGTAAAGACGTCATCTTTATCAAGCGAGAGTTGAATGAAAAAAATAATTTTTTTTTGTCCTTGGATTATGTCTTACATCCCAAGGTTCGTTGACCACTTGGAAACACCTGCTGATTTTCTAAAATATGAAACTACCGTCAGAGTCGTCGAATCACCGTGCATCGACGCTGACGAGCAATATTTTCCGTAAAAGGTTTGCACTTTGCTGACTCGATGCAGTATAATGAGCAAGAGAAAAAAATACTACTTTGTTGCTGCAATATCTATTCGTTCGCAGCAGGGGAGAGAAAGGTTCGCGAGTTTTGTGCCTGGCTGAATGAAAATCCGCGCGCGAAATCTTGAGACGAAATAGAATGAAGGAAAGTAAGAGGGTATATGACGAAGAGCCTGGTTCTGCGTGCGATACGCGGGATAAATTTAACGAGCTGCCGTTAGGAAGCTCATTAAAAATCAGGCAAAAAGTACTGCTTCTAAAAGAAGAGTTACGAATATCAAATATCTCGAAGGAATGCGAGAACGATTCACGATCCCGAGTCTGCTTTTCTCAGACTATTTTATGCAAATGAATTCGATTACATTTTTTTCTTGTTTCGTAAATTCTATCATTGCAATTTTTTTAATTTTCAGTTGTAAATATGTCAGCGTTTTAAATGGAAATTTTTTCTAAGAGTACTTGTGCCATTTTAGTAAAAAAAAAAACTTATTTTTGATTTTGCATAATTCTTTTGCATCAAGTTTGCTGTGACTTAAAATATTTGTAAATACTTTTAATATTAATTTTATTGAGTAACAACTAAACTTTATATGTATTAAGAAAAGTCATTCAGGAATTAGAATTTGTTATGAAGGTTTCTTTTAAAAGTCGAAATATGTGATAGTTATTTTTTGCTCATTATAATTATGAAAATATGTATATAATGTTTCGCGTTTTATTTATATTCTCATCAAAATTCATTTTTAAACTCATAGAATTTTTAGAGGATAGTAGTTACTATTATGAGTCTACAAACATTTAACGACTGTTTTTATTGTTTTATTATAATAGCCAGCGAGCAATTTATTATTTTATTCAACTCTTTTTAGATGATTTCGAAATTTTTATGACATTCTCTGGAGGACTCTAAAAAACATTTAAAAAAGGATGAATATAGTTAATATTTAATAATATTTTTAGTTTTCAGTAAGGTGATTTTAAGGAATTTCATGGGCGGATCCAGGGGGGGGCATGGCTTTTTGGCCCCCCCCCAAAAGCCCAGATTTGACATTTTCACGCAGCTTATAAATACAAAAACTTGGTGGAGGGGGAAGGGTAATTATTTCGTGGCCCCCCCCTAAAACCCTTGTCTGGATCCGCCCCTGAGGAATTTCAATAGACTTGGAAAGAATTCAAGAGATTTTAAAAATTTTCAAAAGATTTTAAGTCATTTTAAGAAATTTCAAGGAATAGATTTTAATGTAATGGAAATCAAATGAATAAATGCTTTAAAATCCCTTAAAATTACATGGAATTCTTTAAAATCATTAAAATTTTTTGTACATGTCTTAAAATCATTAAAAATATTTCCACCTGAGCCATGCTGCCTTCTTAAAATACATTCTTTTTTCAAGCAGAATATCTGAATAATTTTTACATTTTTATCAGAGTTTTGCCAAATATCCACGTTTTTGTGACCAAAGAATATTTTACAAACCTTTAAAGTTTCTTCAAAATTCCTTTAATTTTTATGAAATCTCTTAAACTCCCGAATAAATAAAAATTTTGAGTTTTGGGAATTGCAGTGTATAGAAAATTAAAACGCAGTTTATAAAAATTTGAAACGCTTTGAAAAATTTGAAACTTGGATCTTTCAGTGTAGGATTGACCCTCTAGATTCCAGGGTCTAAATATCAAAATTCAAAAAGCCTATAAAGAGCCAGGTAAAGGTGGTTAAATAATAAAAATCCTGATAATTCAGGGAGAGGAATGCTAATACTTTTTCGTAGAAGCTCTTGGTAATAAAATAATCGTAGGTGGGACATCTGGTGACGACTTTCAATCTGTTCGAAGTGTCTTTGATCTGACACAGAGTCACAAACGTAACTCGCTTCACGACTCGAGTCGAGTCCTCCACCATAAATTTTCCCTCCAGTCTCCGGTCTACTTCTGGTAGTTTGGTACCACTGCCGGGAGTTCCAGGGCCTCGTCATCCGTTTCGTCACTCGTTTAGTCGTTTAACACCGGCGTCGACTCTGTCGAATAAAAATACGCGGATAATAGACCACACGCGATTCGTGGCTGCCGACCAATTAGAAGATACCAGTCGAGTACGAGCCTTCTGATTTAACTTGGGCTCTTATTTAGCATGTGAGGATCTTTATACGAACAGGACGACGTATGTGGTCTTCAACCTACATCGCAGCCTTTAATGCCTCTGATATGCTCGAGGGCAAATACTCCAACCTGTCGATCAAGATTCAAAACACTCGCACACATTTATGATATCCATCATTCGTCAAGACAATCGGATTATTTTATTTTTCATTTCGGGGCCTTTTGGCTGGTCAAAAAAATGACTAGACTGATTTTTAGTTATGATATGTATATGAAATTGTGTTGAGCTGAGCAACCCGTGCAGACATTTTCATGGGGTTCTGCAGAGACCCTGGCCATTTTGTATTTCAAGGGATTTTAAATGATATTAAAGAATTTTAAAGGATTTTAAAGGAATTCGGGAATTTCAAGAGCTTTTACAAGATTTAACAAATTTTCAAACATCAGAAAGGATTTGAACAGGTTTTAGGGAATTTGAAGAGACTTCAAAAGTGATTTTAGGGAATTTAAAGGGATTTCAATAGACTTTATAAGATTTCAAAGATATTAAGATTTCCTAGAGGATTTCTCTACCACATTTCACTAGGGTTAAATAAGGCAACCTCTGTACGGAAATAATAAGAGTCGAAGAGAGGTTCTTAGGTTCCTGAATAAGAAGGATTTCAGAAATAAGTTGAGTGGTCGTTTTTATTCATTTTTACGTAATATCAGCTTTCTTGCAAAATTTCTGACGGGAACCTGGACTGTTAAAGAGCAAAAAGAATTATGATACAGTCCTGTTTGGATTCTCTAGATGCTTGAATTTAACTTATACCCTCGTAACACAGCAGACTGGTAATCATGGTTGAGTGGAACCACTTGACTTGAACCAGCGAATCCTTGTGCTTGTCAGGTCATGTTATACGTCGCGGGAATATGTTTGATTATTATTATTTATCGTGTATTTTTTCTCGTTATTAATTTTATTTCATTTACTTTCATTCAAGGAGCAGATTTTAAAGTTGTAATGCTCTGCAAACCTAGGTTTAGCATGCACATGTTGCCAGTGTTTAGAGTGATATTCTCATGGTGATGGATTTTTGATTATACTTAAGTGTGATCTTGGAGATCATGGTTGAAATTTTCGCGAGTCGAGACCGACTAAAATAGGTGATCATTCGCATCAATTTTCTAGCCTAAGGCTGAAATCCTATGGCGAACGACGACATTAACATCACGAGTTGTAGGTACCTACTGCGTAAATTCGTCACGGATATGAGAACCACGTTTATGTTGCGTTGTGCCATTGCGGTGACATGCGCAAAAGAGCCATGACATAATGCAGCAGAAAATGGCTCGGTACTCCTCACAATTCACAAAGTGAGCCGACCAGGTTTGACTTATTGATTACAGTAAATGTCGCAGCATCGCCAATCCATTATTTCATAATGATGAACTTAGAGTTGATTTTTTGAAAACAAAAATCTTATCATAAAAAAGAGAGGTAGTAATTATATCGAAAATAGATTCTTTTAAATTCAGAATTATTAAAACATTTTTAAGGATTTTAAGAGACTATCAAAGAATTTGAGGATTTTCAAGAGATTTCAAGACATCTTAACGGTAAATTTGACTCAAGACAAAACTCAGCCATTTTGATTTAACGAATATCAAATTTCATAATTAGATCATAAAGCAGAAGGTTCAAATGTGACCCGCATGAATATCCTGTCTAGGGACTCGTCAGAACCCCATTTTAAATAGTAGGACTACAAATAAGGCAATTTCTGTGTGGATTATAGTGAGGATTTTACAATTTCCTGAATGGCTTCACGAAACACTGAAAAAAAAAATATAAAAAACATCAAAATAAATCCATAAGGCTAACTAATATTTTTGCAGATTTTCAATAAGCACTCGAATCATAAATCCCGCCGCTACTTTATTCAGATTTTCCGCAACTGAAGAATAAATTTCACATTCCAGGCGATTTCATTCAGAAGGTTAAACGATCCTGAGTAACGGAACAATACTCTGTTCCTTAACACTGCAACTCCTGTGTCTAAATACCGTGATTATCACCGTTTGGATCTTTCCATGTGGTTGCTATTTCAATAGTAAATCGCATTTATATTCAAGTATACCCTGCATACCCGCAGCAGCGAGAAGTGCGAGTCCGCGACACGGGGAAACCATAATAAACTTGCGGTAATGGGCATGCAGTTACGAAGCTTCGAAGCTCAGCGTCAGGTGCCGGCTATTAATTTCGCGCGTTGATGCCTCCTCCGGAGGAATTAATTGCTTGTCCGTCTGGCGCACGTCGAACGTCTGGAATTTCGATCATGTCCGATCTGATCGACCAGAGATCGACGATCACTGACTCCATAAGTGATGTCATTCGCTACTAATGATCTTCAAGGTAATGATTCCGATTTCTGATCAGAATCAGATACAGCAAATTCAATTAAAGCATTGAGGAAATAATTATATAAGAGTGTCTACGGGAAATTAGAGGATTTTTATTAAAATCAATTCAAAAACTTTTACATTTTTTCTGTATTAAATTACAGGATCTCTAAGAATTCAAGTTGCAAATTTCAAATAAGAATCTTTTAAATTGATTGTTCGGAAAAGTTTTTTCAACCCAGAAATCCACTTCCCGCATAAAAAATAAAATTAAGTACAATTCCCGGATTTCCTTAAATTCTCGCACAGTAGACACCCTGTATATGTGATCTAATTCCTAGTGAAAGTTAGAAAATAAATTCTAAGCCATGCAGTTTCTCAATCAGTTGTTTACGCGAAAGGTAATTTTCATGATCCCCCTTGGCCTCGCCTGATTCATGCTTATAACGTTAAACTATAAAGCAACCCCGGCATAAGTGGATAATTAGCCTTTTTCCAAGCTACCAAGGTAACTATTATTACGTCTTTACTCATATAAGTGTCGTACCGTTTCTTGTTCATAAAGCGCCCAAGAGAACAATTATTATGATCGTTTTGCATTTAATTAAGTTCGAGAGACTTAATTGATTAAAAAGACTCCATCGCGTGATCTCGATGGAGTACCATTCTGTGTACGTCCTGTATCGTCAATTGATTGTTAATTTCAGAGTAACACGGTAGATATTCGCGAACAAAGCTTATATGGATTTTTTCGAGTGATGAGAATTAAATGAAAGGAGTTTGAATTAAGTTGAAAGTTTATTGGATGGAAATAAAAATTAGGATATCGTGTTTATTATCAACTGAAGGTTTTTGTTTAGAATCATTATTTATTTTTATTCCTGCATGCTAATTAGTTTTCATGCATATTCAAATTAGAAATTTGAGAAATGGATCTAAAGAAATTCTTTAATACCTCTGACACTGAGGAAAAATTCGGGCCAGTCCACAAGTTGGCGATAAGATCAGAGTATCTGCCAATACCTTTTTTTTCCATTTATTTCGATAAAATACCCTAAGCGAGAATGACGTGATGAATGTTGCGCGGGCCACTTGCGAGCACGTACGAATTGAATTAATTTCTGCGGGTGCGAGGAGCGACGCGGTGTGGCAAATGTATGAATGGAAAGATAAATCGAGGTGCAACGGCTCGACTCTGAATGGAAATTGAAACGTCAGACTGGTTTATTCCGAGGAGTAGAGCACTCTGAGATTTCCTGTACCAGGAATATCGGCGTGATCGGTCCATTATAATTGCATGGTTTATATATTTTATAAGTCCTTCGCCATATATATCGTTTGGCTTAATTTCCCCAAGTTGCAAGCTTATTGATGCCTTCACTATATTTTTATCTAAGAAAGTTTGTACTATTCCGGTAACCGGAAGAAGAAACGAGGAAAGGAGAATTTAAAAAACCCCAAAAAAACCTCGAGCTTCGAGGCTTCGACGACAGCGACATGTGGATGAAGAATGCTCGAGTTGGTCTCTTATACTTTTTTGCCGACCTCTCGCACGTTTTTTTCTCCTCCGTTACTTTCGATCTTCTTTTCAAGCCTTTGCCACCCGTAAGCACATTGCTTTTTACAACATTATTCCGAGCATTAGTTTGGATAAAGTGTCAGAGATATCAGCACGTCGAGATGAAATAAATGTGCTCTGTATTTTATCATAATATATTGACCACTAGAAATCTATTTCCTATTTTCCACTATCTTATAGCAATCACTTTTTCCCTGCTACTCATTGCGAGTCTAATACCCATCCGAGTCTAGAAACTGTTTAAAAGTTTTTCAAACTGTTTAAAAGTTTTTCTAACTGTTTAAAAGTTTTTCCTTTGATAAATTTTTAAGAAGAAAATAATTGTTTCAGAAAGGGAACCCAGTGTTTCCGGAGTCGTCGTTCGAGGTCCACCGCCACCAGAAACGGGAGACATCGAGGACGAACCGGAAACGGACGATACCGGAAGTACCAGCGGAAAAGCTCCATCGCCATCGAATCCACTTCTCCAAGAAAGGTCGAATTGTGACGAACTTAGGCATGTCGTCTGCCATCTTGAAACGAAGGAACTTTGGGATAAATTCAACGAACTTGGTACCGAGATGATCATCACCAAGACTGGCAGGTTCGTCTTTAATTTTACTTTTAAATAAATAAGTAAGAAATTCTTTCTTGTATTCCCGCTGTATAAATATTTCAAAGGACTAATGAAGATGTAGGTTTGAATCGGTGTGGGTAGTCAATCGATTTACTGAACAATTACTAACCGCCCACACTTTTGCAGTCCCTCTCTGTTTGCGTTACTATAATTATACTATCTATCTCTATAGCTCTGTTTAATGCGATTTTTAGCTCTCCCGATCGAGTTTCGCTCTCGTGGGTGTTGTATCGTGAATCGTGACCCTGTACTGATTGAATTTGTAGCGACGCATGTAGCGTGAACCTCGGATCAGAAGAGCCGGGGCAGAAGGGTGATAGGGCACCCGTAATGAGAAAGAGTCACTGGTTTGACGTTGACACGTCGCTTGGGGACGTTGATGTAGCACCAATTCAGTCCACAGGGATTATCTAACCCTTTTTACAGTAGCATACTTGCGAGACATATTATTGAGATCCTCATTGAATAAATGGCTATCTATTCCATAAGTTTAATATAGACTAATAGTCTAAGTCTAATAGCTCAGAAGTTATTAGCACGGACATGAACTCTCGATTGTCGGTAAAAATCGATGTAAGAGAGAATTTGCATCTAGAAGGCAGGATAAGTTTAAACTTTTAAAGAAGCGAGGGTTCCAAGGGTTTAAGGAATGTAATGGAAGGACGAAATTTAAGTGAAGCGACGCAGACGACGAGCACCTAATTGCCCGACACAACGCCAATCTCCCACCCACACTTATCGTGTGCCGGAACCTCCATGGGTAATGGGTATCTTCCCCAGGGGTTCCCCACCCCGTTGGGCGCACTCGCGCGTCAGTAATTAGATTTGCGTCGCGACGTTGCCTGGTCGTCTCTTCATATCCGTCAAGTTATTACTTCCCCACAAAACACTTCTCTTTTTTAAACGTATACTATATTCTCCGCTTGTCTCTTCATCAATTTGTCCCTTCACTTTTTAGAGACATGTATAATCTTTTATGAATCCTACTCTCTCAATCTGAATTAGTAAAAAGTTACTAATGAAATAGTGCCGATTCGTTTATTAATTCACTTTAGTGAGCATTTTTACTATCAATTAGTTAAAAACTACTAATTCATTCAGTAAGGCTCACTAATTGATTTAGTTACCCTTATTAAATGAATTAGTTGTTTTGTACTGTGAATTAGTAGTTTTTAATTAATTGTTAGTAAAAATGCTTACTAAAGTGAATTAGTAAACGAAACGGCAGTAATTCATTAGTGTAATTTCTTACTAATTCAGATTGAGAGAGTAAAAATCTTTTGTATTTGAAAATCAAAATCTTGACTGGAAAGTAAAAATCCCTTATTAAAATTCTTAGAAACCTCTTGACATTCCTATCTAAAAAAGTGATGTAAGGAAATGTCTCTAAAATCTATTGAAAACCCTTAAAATCCTTTAAATTCTTTTAAATTACTTGAAATTCTGGTCTTGAAATCTTTGAAATTCCTTAAAATCAATTGGAACTCTATAAAATTATTCAAAATGTTTTGCAATCTTGCGAAATCTCTTAAGAATCCTTAACCGTTTGACTCCCATCCAATAGTTTGTTATTAAAATATAAACCTAATATGTATTTTTAGCAAGAATTACAAAAAAGCTGAGCAAAAATTCAAAATTTTAATTTTGACTAATGCATCTAACGCTGACCCATATTTATAATATGTCAGCGAGAGTCAAAGGGTCAAAGTCTTAGAAATTCTTTAAAATTAGTTTAAATTCCCTTGAAATCTGACATTTAAAACCGAGATCAAACGTGCACAGTTTTTAATACTTTTGTGGCGACTTAAGTCGCTGTAAAAAGTCTAAAAAAAACTCAACAATTTTCTTGAGTAGGTACTTCTAGAATGTGAATCCACGATTGTTTAAGAAAAAAGTTATTATATTGGTTGCTACAAAAATTTCGCTTAAAGGGCGAATAAATCACAGAGTTTATTTTAGAAGGTTAATTTACAGGTTAATGTTAATGCACAGGGTTAATTTTAGAAGTGCAGAAAATCTATAAATCCAAGAAGCTGAAGTCTGAACCGAATGAAGCCTAAGTGAATGAAGTACATAGTAGGATTTCTCTAACATAAAGTGGGAGTATGTCTTCTGGTCAGGTCGGTGATGTTCAGCACACCATCATCGCCAGCCCACCAGATTAAACGAATGCCCATCGGCCCACGTATAAGAGACACAAGGACGATAGTGTTGCCAACCCGTGAGCAAGTAACCAGCACGTATACACGCCCTTACAAGCCCACTGTGATCACTCCCGTGGGCTTATGAGACTCCGCTGGCTGGCTAGGCATGAATGTTTTGCCTCGGAGGCAAAGCATTAATACCGTGTCGGCCCTCCCGCTGCTCGACCACTAAAACGCGGGGACACCCGCCGATCTTATCTCCGTCTTCTCCTCGGTCCTTGTCGACTCGGTATGCATTCATCCCGCCTGGTCTGCACGAATGTGAGTAATGCTTTTATTTATCAAGCCGTCCTTTGTTAATGAATTGAAGGCAAGGGGTACCGAAAGGAAAAACGACGACGGGGGTGTCCGGTAAGAGGACAAAATGACAAATTCCCCCTCCAGGTTGACCAGACACGATAACCCTCCGTTTAACTTTCTCCCTCTTTAAAACTGCTTCTGGTATCGCGGCCATTCTTGTGACCAGATCGGGTGGGGCTTTTTACTGAATCGAAGACAACCAGGTTTCTCTCTCTTTAGCTTCTCTCAAGTGCAGATTGTGTGTGGGCCTGATTATCACACGTCGAGAATTTACGAGTCGCCTCTGGCAGGTAGAAGTTATGACATTTTTTTTTTTTTTTTTTTTGAAATTACGGAGACCTTGTATATGGATTTCTTGGAAATAAGGTGTCATGGTTTCCTGCTATATGTACTCTAATTTCCGATGATTTCAAGATATTTAACAGATTTTAAGGAATTCGGAAACTTATATTATGTTATATATTATTATTATATTATAGATTTAAAAATTTATATTAAAACGTTCTTCAATTCTTGAAAATCACTTAAAATCTCTTAAGTTTATTTAATTTCAAACTATAGTATTTTAATTGGGCGTGCTACGGTTTCATCACATTTCTAATGCCTCGATTACGTTTTGATGAAAAAAATATATTTTTAGAAGGGGGGAGGATTCAAAATTCTCGAAAAAAAGTATTACGTACTTTATGGATGGTCCCTTATTTAAATCCCTTAAAATTCCTTAAAATTCCTTTAAACATTTAAAAATGTTTTCAAATTACATGAAAATCCTTAAACTCTTTTGAATTCTTTTGAAACTTGACATTTTTACACAAAACTATTTAAAATGCCTTGGAATCTTTTAAAACATTTGAAATTCATTTAAATCCCTTAAAGTTATGACTTTTTTCTGAAATCACGGAGACCTTGTATACGACTTTCTTGGAAAAGAGGTGTCATGGTTTGCTGTTGGAGATACTGTAACGAAAATAGCCACTGGAGTCTAAAAGCTTCTCATCGTTTCTGCAGATTTATTATACATATCTGTTTGTAATGCAGAACTAAATTTAAAGCAGAATTATTATGTTTAATATTGGTTTCAGAGAGATTGTGTTTATATAGATTGCTCAGATTTAGTCCGAGGGAGTCTAATTACAAATATCTTCATCTGCAAGTATATAGCTGCAAAGTTTATTTTAAGAATTTGCATGTCCTTAATTTTGCAATAATCAACTTCTGGCAAAAAAGTTATTAGGCACATTTTATATTTTAAACTTCCGCTTTTGACTTTTGTTGTCGATCGAATTCCCGCCTGTCTGCATGTTCGAATTTTTTCATTGTCCGTTTCTGATCTGCTTTAAGCGGTTTCTTATCGGTCCATTTATTTCAATATTCACTGGTGCGTTCAATTCTTGTTAACTCGTTTCTGCGAAGAGAATATTGCTATGAATAGTGTCGGCGAACATCTTCTTCAAGTCGAGTACAAAGTCGAAGTGCCATTGTTGTCGACAGTCGATTCTTTAAAAGATTTCCGTTTTGTTAAGATAAACTAGACTATTTTGTACGACCCGAATTCTTTGAAACAGTTTCAAAAATATATTTTCATTCTTTTCAAATGAGAGAAAGATCATGAATAAGATACATATAATATTCCTTGAATAACGCCGCGTCTGACCAAAAACGACCTTAACTACTGATCTCAAATTATCTTTCTAAACGAGTCAAATTTCATCTTGAGTTAACTTAGTATTAAAAAAGCACCTTTTTAATGAAATTATAAACAAAATAAACTTCAGAAAAGCCTCAACTCCATAAAAAGAAGTTCTTCCTGGTTATCAGAGCCGATGATTCTTGCAAAAAGGACAGTTTTTACAGCTTTGGAAGTATTCTTGAGAATATAGAGACGTGTACATAAATTCATAAACTTTTTCGAGTGGATATAAATCTCGCGGTAATACACGTGCAAATTAAACGTCATTAAGTTGCTATCCGCGGTCCATAGCCGTGACCATTTACGGTGATGCTTACGAGATACGCATACCGAGACGATGTAGGTGATTAATCTTTAAATGACGGCCATTTTAGTCTGGTTTCTGTATATGAGACTGACCAATTAATCCTCAACATATCAAAGCATAAAACAGAATGACGATCTCGACTTCGATGCGCTACCTGCTGTCGACCTTGCAAGGCCTTTTTTTGATCCAGAAACTTAATTTGTCCTCTGATGATCCTTATTAATATAAACTCGATTTTATCTTGATTTGCCAGATCCATTTTATTATAGAAGGCTTTTTCCATTCAGTGTAACAAGTGCAGACATTTTTATGGGATTGTAGTAGGGCTCTGGCCAGTTTTCCCTAGTTTTGGTATGTTTCTGATGATATAAAAAACTGGCAAGGGTAGGGAAAAGTGGTCAATACCCCATCAAGATTAAAAAACTATTTTGGATTAATTATTTGCAATAATTGGTTACTTAACCAGTTAATTTTCTGAAAAAATCTTATAAAAAATTTTTGATGAAAAAAACAAATTCGTCTGAGTAGACGTTTGAATCTTCAAACTGTAGGTTGCTGTATATATGAGATATTTAATTTTCAATATTTAATAAAACAAACAGACATTCATGGAAGAGAAGTACAATTTTCAACAGCATTTTCGCTTTGCCGGACTGGGATGCGAATCCGCTTTAATGTGAATCATTTAATCTGACCCTAGGATTGATCCCTGCTTGTTTTAATTTCAACGAAAGTGATGACGTAATAAATTTTAAAGTGTTTTTTTTTTTTTTTTTTTTTTTTTTCTGTTATAGGCGGATGTTCCCAACCTGTCGGGTTTCCTTCAACGGTCTTAGACCCGAGGGTCGATATGCGGTACTTATGGATATCGTGCCAGTGGATAACAAAAGATATAGGTACGCTTATCACAGAAGTTCGTGGTTGGTTGCCGGAAAAGCGGATCCGCCAGCCCCGGCTCGATTATACGTTCATCCAGATTCTCCCTTTACTGGTGAACAACTTCGAAAACAAGTGGTTTCCTTCGAAAAAGTCAAGCTCACCAACAACGACATGGATCGCCATGGACACGTGAGTTTTTACTATTTTTATAATCATATTACCGAAAACTGGGGCAATGCTTTCTCTGAAACAAAACTAGAGTTTTTTGGGACATTTTTTTTACCGAAAAACCAAAATCCCGAATGCAAATAAACACCGAAAATATTTATTGACGAAAGTAGAAAATTACGGAAGTTTCAAATTTTCGAAATCTCAATTTCCCGAAAATCAAGAAATGACCTATTATCCCAGTTTACAGTAAATGTTAATAAAAATATTTAACTTCTCTAGAATAATATTTTATATACAAGTAATTTGTTTATCCTTTTAAACTGAATATATTTAAAGTTTCATAGTCTTTAAAAAGTTATTTTATCTAAAACGGGTAAGGATATTTTTAAAACTCAATTTTAATTTTACATTACTAAATAAGAAATTAGTTCACAAAAAGATGTCTGGATTTAAAATAGCTTTAGAGTCAATTGTCAGTTTTGATAAGATAATAAAATGAAAAAATTAGCTATAAAAAGGAGTTTCTGACACTGACTCAATTAATCAATTTCCATCACCGACTTTGAGAAACTTTCCTTGATTCTTAATATTTTGGTAAATTGTTTATAACTTGCGGCTAAAAACAAGTTTCATTACCTATCTCAAATGTCAATTAACGAATATTCATTCCAGTTTAATAAGCACACCGAAAATGTCATGGATAAAGAAACTCAACACAATTAAAAAAATCGGTAAATAGCGGTAAACCCAAAAAAGGCGAAATTAAAAATATTATCCGGGGTTAAACATGTAAATTTTAGAAACCTATAAAAATAACTTTTGTTTATAATAAATAATCTTTATTCATGCTTCTAGTACGAGACAGACAAAGTATTTTCAACCGGGAAAAAACCTGGGAAAATCGGGAATTATCCGGTAAGTTCTTGGGCAGAAATTATAGTAGATGCCCTCAAATTTTATAAAGTTCGAAATTAATTTCTCTTTTTGGAATACACTCTTTTTGGATTTCGGTCTGAATATTTACTATACCGCGTGCTGATTCTTAATTCATCGTGTGATTGTCGTAAAATATGATCTCCGATCAGACTCGCTTCTTCACGGTGTTCATTTTGCATTCAGGATCTAACAGTATAGGGATTGGCAAAGTGATTTTTTAAATAAAAGAAATGTTCTACTCGATATCCAGGTCCCGATTTTTACTCTCTTTTTATAAAAAAAAAATTTTTTCGAACCAAGTGAAAATCAAATTCTCGTCTAAAATTGAAATCTTTGTAATAGAAAATCATTATTGAAAATAATTCATGATCTCTTTACTAATGGAAATAAAAATTTTTTGTTTCAGCTGGTGCTCAACTCGATGCACAAATATCAACCACGAATTCACCTGGTAAAGAGGCCTGACACCGGAAACGGGGATCCGATAGAGGATCTGGAACGGGAGCCTCACAAGACCTTCGTATTCCCGGAGGCCATATTCACCGCTGTCACCGCCTATCAGAATCAGCTCGTAAGTTTTATTTCTCCTGTAGCTACTGTAAATGCCCTGCCCAATCTCTCTTCTCCTCGACAGGGCCTGCCTGCAGTCCCTGTGCTTTCTTTTTGCCGCCTTAAGAAGTAGTTCCATTCTTCTTTATTTTTTACTCCTCTTCCTCCTTCTGCCACCTTCCTCTGGTCTTGGTCATCATTTTTATTTTCTTTTTTTGTATTTCTCTTCTTATTCTTTTTTTTTTCATCGTGCCGCTTGCCAACGAATCGTCGTACACGACAGTCGAGGCCCTAGAATCCGCATAATTGATTCGTCACGCGCCCCTGGCTTTTTTAGCGAACATCAAGCGGAAAATTTTCGCTGGTCCTGGATTGCTTTCGAATCTGACAAATGGGCTGTGTCTTGTAGATATGGATAGGCTTCTG
The DNA here is from genome assembly GCA_904066005.1 of Synergus itoensis. Lineage (NCBI taxonomy): Eukaryota > Metazoa > Arthropoda > Insecta > Hymenoptera > Cynipidae > Synergus > Synergus itoensis. Next base: position 245,214 of record CAJFCP010026120.1, read on the forward strand.
AATTTGATTCCAATTCTCGAATGCAATTTGTTAAAAAGTTATTAGTTGGGAGGTTTAAAGACTTTCAAGAGGTTTTTTTTTAAATCCTAGAGTAATCCAGGAGTAGATAATTTAATTTTTTAGAAGTCGTAAACTTTATGCTTATTAAATTCATTTAAAATCTTTTAAAATTCTTCAACTTGAAAATCTTGAAACTCATTAGAATCTTACTGAAATTTTGCTTTAAGATTTTTTTCTATCACTTAAAATCTGCTAAAATCGCTTAAATTTATTAGAAATATCTTGAAAATTTTTTAATATTTTGAAATATCTTAAAAATTCTCATACTCTTTGGAATTCTTTTAAAAACTTTTAAAATTCTATAAAATTGATTGAAATCTTTTGAAATTCACTTAAAAACTTTGAAAGTTTTAAAATTCTGTTAAATCCCATGAAATTCTTTTAAACTACATGAAAATCCTTAAACACTTTTGAATCCTTTGAATCTTCTTGACATTTTATTTAAAATGCTTTAGAAAGGAATACCAATTAATAATATACAAAGATAATATAATAATATAAAGATAAGATACCAATTAATATGTATTAAAAAAACACAAGAATGCAGAAGATTGTAAACAATTCTAAACAATTTAAAGTTTTAAAATGCTAGTTTTAAAGATTTGCAGAGCTTTCACAAGTGATTGAGTGGCCTGAATTGCTCTAATCACCCAAACGTTTCCACTCAATACATAAATTTATCCTTCAACCCCTAAATTCTCATAACGCTCAGGATTCGTGCTGGAGAAGAGATTATTGCCCCTACCTTAAAATTTAAACGACTGAAATAAATTCAGAGCGAGTATCTCTCGCACGTAGGTTGCTACTTTTTTTGAACGACATAAAAAAGTCGAGCAATGGAAAGAAAAAAAAAGCAAAAAAAAAAGTGACGAGCAGTAGACTCAGACGGGACAGACTGCCGGGTGCTTCATTCGTCTATTGTCGCCTTGTGAGATCAGAGATAAGTCGAGGTAGATTCCAGGCATTCTGAGATTCTAAACTCGCATGCACCGGCGGAAGAAGTCGGTCGGCCCGTGGAGATGAGCTTGGTACGAGGAGTCGAGAAGCTCGCGGGGACGCAGGGCGCCGCGACGCTCTGGGAATGCGACATCGTCTTCTTGGACCACACATGCTGCTGACTCGAAACGACTATCGTGAAATATGATAATGTGGACTGCGTGGAGCACCTCGATCACTCGAACATTCGCGGTTTTCGTGTGTTTAAGAGCGAACATGAGGCCTTTATGAACCACGTGATACCCTGATTTTACGCCAGCAGAAAAGTGAGCCACGATATTTTTAAAAAGAGTTGATAAAAGCTAGACTTTGATCTCATCGCGCGTCGCGGAACCGGATATGTCTTCGCCGATAAAGATGTTTCCGTTCAATCAACTTCGCCCATCACGATAGCAACTATAATAAAGTCAAATTATTTACGAGATTTTATTTTATTTCGAGGGTTGTAACATATTAGGTTTATTTTAACTTCAAAGTTGCATAATATTCAGATTATGCTTTCAAAATTTGTTTACGATGACTCAAATTTGAGAGGGAGGTATTCATTAAGGCAATTTATGTGTCTGGTGAGAATTCGTGTGAATCTTAATTATAAATTTGAAGATCGGAATCTTTCAAGCGAGAATTTCAGTTTGCAGATGATTACTGTAATTTTTTATGGGAGTGGAAGTCTTTAAGGTTGCCGAACTGGGTTTACCTCTCAGCTTTTTCTTTCTTTTGCAAAAAATATTTTGAAAGAAGGGAAATAAGGTGACGTTGGAGATCGGAGAGAGAAAAACGTTCAAAAGCGAACGGGTGGTCCAAAGTCCCACCCTCGACGGTACGACGACAACGACGTGGCTGTTGATGATGATGATGAGGTGCGAAGAGATGCCCCGGCAATTACCTCAGACCAGTTTTCTTCTTTCCGTGTCCTCTCGAATCTCCGCGTCTCTCCTCAGTTATCTTCGTCCGCTCTTGCCACTCTTGGAAGGCCGAGTTCGCTCTTTACTCGACGACCTTTCAACACCACTATAATGTCGCTAAAATAGAACCACCCTCCAAGGAGAATACAAAATACAAAAAATAAAAAAAAGGCCAGTTGTGAAACTCGGTGGCGGGTCCCTTTTGTCATTTCCCTTTTTTCACCTGTAACGACGGATGAACTTTGTTAAGACAACAATAACAACGAAGGTGGTCGCTTTTGTAACTGAGGAGATTATATTTAAAGGACCGACAACAGCATTCCTGAGACGAGAGACAATCAGATTCTTTACAAACTTCAGTACTCTCATTGCTCGGATTTTTAACCGAAATAACCTGTTTTCAAAGAAAATATTTTGACTGGCTTTTCAGTCGTCGCATAAAAAGGCTTCAATGCTTTTAAGATGAAAATATTTAATATTGTCCGATATTCAAGAATTTCTATGAATTTTATTCGCTTTCTTAGGATTTTAAGGGATTTTAAGGAATTTCTCGAGATTTCAAAAAAGTTTATAATATTTTAAGGGCATGAGATACTTTTTGATCGAATTTAGCAAGTTGAAATTTGTTTTTTTAATTTTACAAGATAAAAAGAGTCAATAACGGTCCGTTTTAATGTTCTCTTTCGTTTTCCAAAAATTACAGGGCAAAATATTTATTTTTGTGGCCAAACAATGGGTTTATTTGAAACTCATAATTTTTCAAAGTATATCACATGCCCTTAAGGGTTTATTTTAAAAGAATTTTTAGAATATTTAGAATATGTATAGAAAATCCGATCTAATCCGAAATCTAAATAAGAATGACAATTGGAATGAATCGAATCTATGTAATCCAAGCAGGTCAGATAAAAATTTCTATCCAATTAAGTCCGACCTAAGCCGATTTTTAAACAAGGATTTTTATTCGATTTAATCCGATATGATCCGAGGTCGAAATAAGAATGAGAATCCGAACTAATCCAAGGTCAAACCAAAATTTCTATCCAACTGAATCCAATTTTAAAACAAGGAGACCAATCCAATTGAATCCGAAATAAAAAGACCGACTTAAAAACTAAGAATCAAAAAAACCAAGAATCCAAAAAACCAATTTTTAAAAAAAGATTCCTATCTGATTTAATCAGATAGAATCCGAAGTCGAAAAAAGAATGAGAATCTAACCTAATTTGATTTGAAAATAAGAATCCCAATCCAATTGAATGCGACCTAATGCGTGGTGAATTCAGACCTAATTTTGGAAATTGGAAACAATGCAAGAATTCCAATCAGAAAGAATCCGACCAAATCTGAGGTCGAAGCAAGGATTCATAATATAATTTTTTAAAAGGTGAATTCGGATGGATCTCGGATTCATTGGGATTGGAAAGGATTGAAAGTCGTTCGGATCTATTTGGACTGATTCTGACTAGTTTCGAATTGGTTTCGGATTAATTTGGATTGGGTTACAGATTGGAAAGAATATATAAAAGAAAATAGAGCTCCAGTCCCTATATGTATAAATAAAAAATGCAAAAAACCTGCAAAATTGAACTTTGTATCTCTCCTGAGCAGAATATAATTTAACGATTTTCCTGCCTCATAATAATATCGCAATTTTCCGCTCAATATAAACGTAAAATCTCTCCCTCCCATCAGAAATTTAATTTCTCCTTTGCTGGAGTCGAATAAACACATCCGCATAATCAAAGGTGGCTAATAGACAGCCGTGTAAGGGTGGAAATATTAGCGAGGATAGATAGAGAGTGGAAGAGAAGAGGAGAGAAGATGAGAGGGAAAATAAGCGAAGAGGACGGTCACGGAGGAAGAGTAAGCAGTTAAGTTATGAATTATGACGTGGTGCGAGTGAGAAAGACGAATCGAGTTGGTCGTAAGATCATTACAAGAGCTGAGAGCGAGTCAGGGTGAGGAAGCAAAAACGCACTGCAACGATATACGTAGAGTCCGACACACGGGAAGCGGGAACAACAAAAAATATCGTGCTAAACGAGCATGCACTTCGTACTTTCCAAACGACCGACGTGCGAATGGCTTTCGGTCCGAGTCGAAAATTTTTTCGCTTCCTGTCAGTGAACGTAATTACTGCTTACGAAACTTATTCAAATTTAGAAAATCATTATTAGACTCTCATAATCAGAGAATTTGACGAGAATTTTATTAAAAAGTATATAAATAAGAAAACTTCTCGTTAGTGAATCCTTCTTGAGAAATCATACTTGAGCAATTTACAAGAAGCAGCTCGATTAGTCACAGATAATCAACTCAAGAACCCAACTGTCTCGAAGAAATTCAGCGTTCTTTACGGCTGTAATCATCCGTAAACTTTTTTTCTGGATCGTTATCCTAAAGCTAATCGAAAATGAGTCTGTGTAGCTCGAAAATTTTCAGAAAGTTCCCCATAACTATGTAATCTATTACAGAATAGTTACACTGATTTGATAATTCCTTAAAACTTCTCGAAAGCCTTCGAAATGCCTTAAAATTCGTTAAAATCTCTTAAAATTCCTATATAGAAACCTCTTGAAATCCCTTAAAATTTCACAAAATTTTTTAAGAATCATCATGCATTTAAAAATCTTCGAAATCCATTCAAGGTATATAGATGACGTTGTATGATGACTGAATTAAATTTAAAAGAACTTAAACGATCATTGAAAAACAGGAAAATTTACAATTCAGACGTATAACTATATGTGAACAATCCATTATAGAATATATACATATATACATACATATATACTAAATTATATTAATAAATTCGTGAAAAGATCGAGCTATTCTCTAATTAAAACCTAAAAAAGTGCTTTTAAGCAAATACTTTTTTTCTCTACACGTCATGTACGCGAGTTTCGCGTGTCTTTTCTCGCGCTGGTTCCTTTTCCCATGTTTATTACCGGCTTCTGGGCGCAATTAACGGTCCTCGTTGGAATAAAAAAAGCGGACTTGTAACGCGCGTGTAGTCATACATATAGAGAATCTCCGGTCTCTTCTGTGGTCCGAAACGACAAAGCGATGTTGGGATTCCGGACATTTGTAATTCCCTCTTCTGACATTGTTCCTAGACAGTGTTTACGTTTATCGGAGAGATGTGGAGGAAACGTTGGCAGTAGGCCAGTGTCTCGAGACATCGTAAATTTGTCTACTCTATTAAAGCAATGCTAGAAAGACGACAGTCGATAAACATTCAACGAAGGTACACTCTTTCAAAAAGTCTATCTCTCTCAGTAGCAATGATAAAATACTTAAAACTTTTATTTGTAATGCCTGAGAAATTTCTCCCTTAATTTTACGAAATATCGACTTATTACTTAGAAATAATGAGAGACATTTGAATTTTAAATATATATATGCATTATTTGAGATTGGAATAAAAGATAAGAACGACTATTAGTCAGGAGCGTCTACAGAAGGACTCAGGGCTCGCGCGTGTTGGTACACGCACTGAAAGAAATTTTGTACAGCAGCGACACTTATAGGTACGTCTGATGCGCAAAACTGTAGTGCTGCAGTGCGCCCTCTGTTTATTACGATTGTTCTCCCAGTTAGGGAACGCTGCTGTCCCTATTTGGTGTAACTGTTGTCTTAGATTTTTGAAGCAGCAACGGACCTCACGCGTCACGCGTGCCCAAATACTAGAGAGCAACGTTGTACTAAGTTTAAGAGACCGACGCGTTGCCAAAATTGGCGTCGCTGTCGCTTTCACACCTCGGTCGCGTTGCCGTACTACCATAAGTGTCGCTGCTGTACAAAATTTCTTTCCGTGCGTGAAGAGAGGACTTTAAAGGAGGAGGCGATGGTTTTAGTGGCTGCAGGCGTCGGCGGCGTCGGACGAAAGAAAACATAAATAATCGCGTTCAAATGAGACAGGAGGTTCGAAGCCACACACGGAGACTGGCGACTGCGGTGGCTGTGGCACTCTTTCTCCCCTCCCCCCTCCCCTTCTCTTCCCCCATCATCATTCCTCAACCCTTTCCCAGCATCTCTCGCCATCTTTCTCTACTCTCATTACTTTTGTCAAAGTCCTAACTTCACATGCAGCGAATGTCCCTTGAATCCTGATCTCCCCATTCATGAACCTAGTCTTTTGTACGTCTTTAACATACGCGAAGCAAAACAAAACATTTTTTTTTAATAATTTGGTTTTCGAAATTTTTGAAATTTGCGGTTTTGAATATTACAATTCAAGGATAAATAATCGCGTTAAGTTATGGGAACCTTAGCGAAAGCGTCAGATTGAAATTCATTCTGAACCAAACCGAAATTTTCCGAATCATTCCTGAATTTGTATCCGAACAATTTTATTCAGATATAATCTGAAGGAAGATTTATTCGTATTGAGAGATCGGATTAATTCGAATTGAAAGCTTTCTTCGGATTAGATCGGAATGAAACTGTTTCATTCGGATACAAATTCCAGAATAATTCGGAAAATTTCGGATTGAAACATTTTACGAACGCATTGTAGATGTGTTTATATAAAATACTGTGCAATACGGAAGTAAAGCAGTTGCAAAATCATACTTTTTCGCCCGGTGACGTAAGCGGGCGGAAAACTGCGACATTACGTCCAAGATCGCGTTCGGTTCAAAACTGGAATAATTTGGCGAGATTTCGTCACATCTGGAAGAGGATTGAATTCTAAAAGTTTAAGTTTATTTTGTCTTTTTAGGGATCATTGGTTACTGTTTGACTGAACTTAAGACATAAAGTGTCAGCTTGAGCCACTTTGAGTTGCAGCGTTGCGCGGTGTAGCGCGACCCCTTCAATGAGCGTGTCTCTATTAAATCTATTATTAGTCTTGTCTGTACGTGCGAAAGCATCCCTTTCAATTACCTTGGATTTAGTTTCACTAAGCAACCATCTTGAACGTCCCACGACTCGTTTCCAATGTAATCCAGCATGCGCGTTGCTAATTTAATTTGCATCATTTCTACAAATCATCTCGTATAAGATAGACGAAAGATCATTTTATCCAATTAAAATTACATCCTTAATTTAATTTTAAAATGTAGACGATTCACTTTGCTTGATATTTTTTTTCAAATGCCCTCCCTGGTGAAAGTTTCGGATAGAAGATTTCTATTGGGGCCACCTACTGAAGAGGATTGAAGTGTAACTTCGGAGTCATTTCGAATTCATTCAGATTGGGGTCAGGTATTTGATTCAGAAGGGTTAAAAAATCTTCTTGGATGAGGCTCGAATTCATTCGGATTGAAATTTGAGTTCAGAGTGGTTTCGAATTCATTCGTATAGGAAGAACGGATTGGAAAGTGTTTTCGGATTGATTTGGATTGGAGGCCACGGATTAGATCGGAATGAAACTGGTTCAGATACAAATCCTTGAATGATTCAGAAAATTTCGGATTGATTCAGAATGAATTCTAATCCGAAACTTTTGCCAGGGCTTTAAGTAGAATTATTTAGTACACCACTGACAAATTTAATTTTCCATCTCCATTTAAATCTTTCGCCTCTTGAAATGAAATCAACAATTATCAAATTCGCTTTCAGCTTTGTAATTATCTCTCCCAATTGCTTTGGATCCGCCAGACATCGTTGGTTGTTTTTATTCCATTTTCAACACAAATGTATGACGTGGAAAGTGAAAGAGAGTATATCACCTACATTAAAATCATCGCTGTTCTTTACGACCAGGTTTTTTAACTCAAGGTTCTTGATGGCTGGGCTGGCAAAAACTCAGTCTTAAAATGTTCAAGTGGATAGCTCGTGATTAATGTCTGTTCACTCCTTTCGAAATTCATCGCTCTCAATACTAAATTCAATATTTTCTTTCTCCACAATTTTATATCCATTTTTTCTATTTCATATCTCACCTTTAGTACTTAGTTACATACTTAATCCCTATAACTAAAAAATGTTTCCCAGGGTGAACACCTAGTTGATAAAATATAAATAGAAGTCTGAAGTCTTATCCAAGCTGATCAAAAAGCACGATCATCTTATTATGCTTGTGAAAAAAAATACGTTCAACATAATTATAACTTAGACATGAAAAATGAAATTCGTTCATTAAAAATTCATCATAGTCGCTATTCTGAGTCGGGATTTCGAACTCGGCTGGTTTCTCATCGAAAACCGATCATAGGGAAAAAAAAAACAGTTGGCCGTCCGTTTCCTGGTGAGTTTTGCACGCGAGCGACCGTTAACAACTACTATTAACCAGCAATTGTCGGTTCAAAACGTGGAAATCCCTCGTGCGAGCTAGGTGTCGTTACATTCGCGAATATCTCTTCTCTCCTCTTTCTCTCTCTCTCTCTCTCTCTCTCTCTCTCTAGCTCTCTCGATCACGATTTTTTACTAGCGTGCAAAGTTCCCCGGTTGTACTCTGATCGCGATTTTTTTTTCAACGGACCTGTACTCTCAAATTTGCCTTCCCTTGAGCTTTCATAATTGCTGCTGGAATTCTTCCGGGTAGAGTTCAGGGTCAAGTGTGAATCATGAAAATTTTATTTTTATAAAAATAATTTTACGGGTAACATCGCTTTACAGATAAAATAAAATTTCCGAAATTTTCGGCTTTGTAAATTGAGGCCAGTTCCCTCATTGAATAATTTGAGAATAAAAAAGATACTTACATACTTAATCTCACCACTGTGCTGTCACCAGTAATCTTTATCGATTTCCATCTGGAAAACAGAAGCATTTATTATTTATCTGTCGACGCACTGAGGATAGATAAATTTTGGCTTGGTCAGCTAGATTGTCACGACGTGTAAAGAGCCAAATTCTCTCAAGCTCGATGTTTCTTTCGAGCGTTGTAAATCGGTCTGGGAAGGGAGCCAAGCGCTCGGCCAGCCGTGTCAGCGAAATCGTAACTCGCGGCTATTAAGGCAGAAGGACCGACTTATGCAAAAACGAGTGATAAATTGCAAAACGGCGATGAAGTTTAGTGACCGAAATTTCGCTCTTAGAGACGATACCTCACATGAAGCTGAAGGACAAAGTTGCTAATAATAATATCAAAAACAAGAAAAAATGATGAATTTCGGAGAAAATCAAAAACACGAGAAAACAAATAAAAAAAACAGGACCGAGAAATAAATTTTCTCCCATATATTAATTGATAATTATATTTTTGCGAGAGATTTAAATTCCAATTTAAATTTCAAATATGAGAAATATATTATGAAGAGTTGAAAGCGGATATACGGAAAAAATGACATTTTTTTATAACTTCGACGAGGGTCTTGATATGTCGACATTCAACGTTCAACACAGCGAAAAAGAATTTAGTTCCCGAGGCAGGACTCTAATTGGAAACATGTGCGCTTTGTCTGCAATTTTTCGTGCCATGAAAACGAAAGTTCGAAAGGCACGCGGTTCACTTTTACCGGCTCGTTTGTAACAGTCCAAACTGAAGATTTTTGGTGCTTTTCCTCTTGTGAGTAAAATGGCTTTACTCGGGTTTCGAGTGGTAAAAGGTTACATCTGGAAACAAAGTGTACAAAGGGTTCTATTTATGAACTGGTACTGCCTGTCGAAGTATAGAAGTTTGCTCAATTTGTAAAGCCTTCACTTTGCTTTGAGAAGTTTCTTGACTTTTGCTTATTAGCCTCCTTACCTATTATAAGTCTTCTCAGTTTCCTTTGTCGTCCTTATTTAGAGGTACATATATATACTCACTCAGTCAGCTTTCTTTTCAGCTTCCGAATAGGAGATTAATTTTATTTATAAACTACCGGGCAGAATTGCGAGTTCACCTGTTTTTGATGACCGTTTAAGTACTCTCAAAATTTAATTATATATTAAATGGTTTTTACGCAATTTAAAAGATTTTTAGGATTTTTAAAGGATTTCGTAGAATTTTAAGGGATTTCAGGATATTTCATGGAATTTTAAAGAAATTCGAGCAATTTTAAGAGATTTTTAAGAATTTTGAGGGATTTTAAGGGAATTTACATGCTGTGTTTAAATTCTGAGGAATTTAAAGAGATTTAAACGAATATTAAGGATTACATGGGATTTGATGAGATTTCACGAATTTCAACGGATTTCAACAATAATTATTGCCCAGCATTGTGGGAGGATTTAGAATTGACGCGTAAAAGTTGGACATCTATTAATATTTTTCCAGTTGAGAAAAATATTTCTATAAAATTCGTAAGACGGCTACAAATTAATTTCTCAATATCGCAGCTTCTTTCCGAAAATTATTTCCCCCGGAAAAACTTGTTGTTCACATATGACTTTTTCTTACCCTAAAAGACAAGACTTGATAAGCCCTCAAATCGGCACTATTAATTTGCCAAGGGGCAATAACTCATACATTTTAGACATTTTACCGAAAAATTTCCCATCGCCAGGGACGTTTGGAGTTCATCATCCAGATTATTTACTTGGTAAGACAAACCCTGTCTCCTTGATTCTTGAAGAAATAAAAGAAGGAAGTAAAGAATTGACTATTCATGAGAGTGTGAGTGTGCGAGAAGAAGGTTGAGACAAGCTTCGAGTGGGTGGTCCAATTACCCCTCGGTTTTGCGCTCACGAGCGAGCAGCACGTGCATAAGGGACCAGGGTAATAAGACTCTCTTTCCTTCAAAGCTAAACCCGACTAAGCTGAGAGGTGGAGAAGGAACCTCAGTTTTAGTTACGATTCCGCTGACATCATTAGCCAAACATCTGGCCCACTTCCCTCACCGAATCACACATCGTTGTTTTACGATCGTGCTCGGCCGGGCCTAAAGACGATCCCCTTTGATCGGATTCTAACAGATTTTCACCACACCTCCTCTCACGTTCGCAAATTTGAGCCACTTCGCTCCCATGGCTCTGAAAACGAATATAGATCAGCGCCAATGTGTTCAAACAAAGCTTATTTATATCTTTTATCTTTAAGGTTTAATGAGACTTATAATTCCCAGAAAAAATTCTTTATTAAAATTGAGAGAGTATCAAAAGCCCCAATTGTAAATAGGACAAATCATAACGGGGCCCCAGTAGCTTCTGTCTAGAACTTTAATAAAGTAAGAGTTGCCCTAATAACACCCGAATAGCACCCTACTTGTAATGAGGTCATTTTGGGGCAATTTCTATAGAAATTGATAAAGTTCCACGTGGAAATTCAAGAAAATATTTATTGAAAGGTGTAATTATTGAAACCCCGGTTTCTGGGTTTCAGAATCTTCGTGGGAAGATTCTGTGAAACGGAATCAATGGCAATTCAATTACTGAGCTAATAGAGCGATTCGATATAAAAATGGTCATAAAGATGTTATTATTACTTAAGCGAGTATACTAGCTAGGGAAACATCTTAAACACTTGTATGTAACATTCTTTGACGTGTGCATTATGGCTGAAGTAACGTACTGCCGTCTAATAGCGAGGACATAAAACGCGATAATTGATAGTCGAATGTACAGCTTGTCATTATCTCGCACCGAAGCCCTCTTCTGTAGTTTTATGGGTGCCTTGCGCGCGTCGAAAACGGATGTCGAGTTAAATGGCCAATCCTTGAAGCGCACAAGAAAACTGTAGGCTTTAACTGTAAGACGAACCATAAAATCAACCAATAGCAAATGCCTTATGGACCGATACAAGAGCTTGAAATTTTTAGCGCTCTAAGTATTTTTTATTCAATTTCCTTGCATCTTTAGCCGCTCGGCAATCTATAGCGTGACTCGAAGAACATCGTTAATTGTTCCTGATACTATTTATTTTGAATAAATGGGAGAAGAAATCACTCGATGATTATATGGGACAGTATATTATACGGATAATATTAAAAGTTTTTTAATTTAGTACATCATTTATTCTTAACATCTTAAGTTATATATTTGGTTACTTTAGGGAGTGTTTGGTAATAAGGAAAACCAATTAGCTCTGTCCCTCGCAGTTTTGTTTTTGGAAGAAATATTTCTCCAACTGGAAAACACGTCCATAACCAAAATAACGTACTGAAAATTGAACCACCACCCTAGTTTTGCGTTACCCCGAAAGACCACCCATGAGTGAAATGGATACACAGGTGGTTCCGGTCAGACAGCTTATATCCTCCTTGAACGGGACTTAATGTCAGGAACTTAGATTCAGACCTGGAATACTTCGATTGTGTGCCCTGAACGAGAAATTTGATATTAAACTTTGAAATCTTAAGATATATTGAACATTCTCGTAAACTCGGATTAATATATAATCTCAATATTTCTTTTTCAAATTATTAAACGAAAAGATGAAAAACTTTTTAAAATTCATCGCTCGAATTACCCAAATCATTGATATTTCATAATCATTTTCTGATAAGAGCGATATATTTCGACGACAATTGAATGGGGTGTGAGGGCCATTTTCTCCTCAATCACATGGGAGAAATACCCTTTTGTATCTCTATCTGAATCTCTCTCAGGCAATTCTCTTTTTTTCCGACTGGTCCTACTAATTTTACGAGCCGTTGACTCCCGATCGATGATGGTACATGGCGTTTCGAAACGAGGCTTTTCCGTCACAGATCGTTGCCATTCGGGTGAAGTAATTTAGCAGCGAATCAGCCATCACACTATACACTCGTATAATAAGATCACAGAGTCTGCGATTTGCCACGTGACTGCAAGGCCGAATGCAGTTGAATTTTTCATTCACTCTATTCGCCAATTACATTCTGTAGGCTTGACTCCAGCTGGAAAGTGTCCATTTTATAGTAGATCGAAAATTGAAATTCGGTAGACGAAAATCATTCAAGAAATCTGTCTTGTCTTATTTCCACTCCAATTTCAAATTTTAATCAAACAAATGTGAATTCATTTTTATTAATCTATCTCATTCTCTGTTTCAGATTACGAAGCTGAAAATCGACAGCAATCCTTTTGCAAAGGGATTTCGGGACTCTTCTCGCCTAACGGATTTTGAAAGGTTAGTCTGCAGTATTTAACCAACTGGCTGATTAGACACAAGATAAGGAGTAGATTAGAAAGTAGGCAGGAATCTGCGAGTCGTATAAAATGGCAGATCCCCGATTGGTATTTAATTTGATGAGAAATTGCATCTTCCCGTAAGGCACGAGACGGTGGTATGCCACAAAGAACTTGATGGATTTACATATCTCAAGGCTTCATGATACTCAATAGCCATGTACATATATTTGTCTTCAGTCTTTAGCGTTTCATAAGCTTAATAAGCTTAATTGAATCCCGATAATTACTTTTTTCTTTATCAAGTATTCTCGAAACTAAACTTTAAAAATTAATTAAGCTTCACTACGTCGATATTCCTTTCCTCCCTAGTTCGAATACCAATGAAAACATTTTGATACACCACGCGTATAAGTGCAACAGCAGCCAAAATTGGCGCTACTGATGTACACCAAAATTTGTTTAGGACATCCAAACCTAGCATTAGATCCACACCCTTTAGTAAGAAGACTATCGTACATAATTGAGCAGTTATCCTTTCAGGGAGACGATGGAGACGATGTTGGCTGAGCAGCAGCTGCAGAGGTATCCTCACCGATTTCCCTTCGAAATAGACCAACTGCAGGCAGGAGCCGCAAACAATCTCAGCTTGGAGGAAAAGGCCCTCTGGGCTGCTCAGTCGCAACTTCTCCTGAGGGCAGCCGCAGCTGCTGCAGCACCCTACGCCCTAGTTAACCCCACTCTGGTCTACCCAGGAGCTGCATCTGCAGCAGCAAGTTCCAGTCATCAACAACAACAACAGCGACAGCAGTTGGGTCACCTCTGGTGGGGATCCATAGGTCCCACCCTTTTTGCTGCAGCTCATCATCAACAGCAACAACAGTTGGCTGCCACCAGCACCCAACAACCACCCTCTGGTCCTGCAGCACCCAGACCTGTTTATCCCTCCGCCCTGGCTCTTTCACATCATAGATTTTCTCCTTATCATACCTCCCCCACCCCAAAATCTTCAACCCCTGTTCTTCCTTCACCCTCACCCTCAAGGAGAGCCACCCCCTCCCCAACGGAGAGTCTCTGCAGAGAGGCTCAAGATTTATCTCCTTCGTAGTGGAGGATTTAGGGCCAAGGCTCGTTGGAGGAATTTCGAGGCTTCTGGTGATCTGGATCAAAATGGGGTTGTTGTTGCCGAAAATTTGACGGCGATCCGTTGCATCCAATCAGATTTTCCCAAAACATTAAAAATTGAACTGGCTTAAGTGACTTCAGATATTTCAGGAGGTTTCAGATATTTCAGGTGAATTCAGTAGATTTCTATGCTACTGTACTGTACACCTGATTTCACGCGTCGTCAACACTACAATGTTCTTTTAAATTATCTAAAAAAAATATTTGACAATTTGCAACAACCCCATTTTTAATAGAATTTGAATGAGGACCAGGAATGAGATTTTTGATTGGATGAAGATTAGAGGGTTTGTCGTTTAGCTAATATTATCAGAATACTACAACTATCCAAAATCTCAACGTCTACACAATCGGTATAATATGATTTTGTTAGTTAAGGACATGCTCTGCGCTTGGTTGTGAAAAATTTTTTTTGGCGTTCACCATGTCCAAACGGAGAAAATTAAAAATTTATTAAAGGAGAAAATCAAAAAAATGTCGAGCACTACTTTTTACAATAGACAAATTAAAGTTGGGTCTGATTATAAGAAAGAGTGAGTTATACTTTAAAATTACCTCGCAACGGCCTTAACGAGTCGTGCCACCAATGTATTGAGTACATTAATTGTAAATAAACGACCCGAAGAGATTCGTTAAAATTCGACCCCACAAATACTATGTACTTAAACATTAATCAATCTACGTTTAGACATACCCATAAGTATATTATTGAAAGATCGAGGGTCGACTTTAAAAAAAAAAATTAATTTTAATCCTAGAAAATGATTCGAGTCAAGAAAGATCTCAGAATTAATTTCTTACATAAAATAACTGTATATGGAGACTTTAATTAATAGTTTTAAAAATCGATATCTACAAATTTTATTATTATATAAATCCTAAAAATTAGGTAGAGTTCAACTCTAAATTGCTTTTCTCTATATTTATAAAATTTTTAAAAAATTATTTATTCAAGCAAAGCAATTTATATGAAGCAAAAGGTGCCATGTGAAAATATTCTGCTTTTTATGAGTACTTTTAAATTTAAATTTCTAAATAATAGAAAATGTAAATATCCATTTGTGGAAATAATTTTGGGGTCGACCCTAGATTTTCAAAAACCAGGATTACTTCGATATCATCGAGTACTGTATATAAGACCGACAGGTAATCTTGCCTCCATTTGTGTAATATAAGCTGTATATTTCATATCATGGCCTATTGTTATCGTTATTTATGTTCTAATCGATAATCTTTTTCCAAAAAGAATGCAAAATTCTCCCGATTTGCAAGACGCTCAAATCAAGAACCCACAAGCAAAAGTATTTAAAATATTTATAAAGAGGATTTTTTAAATTTCTCGATAAATTAAGTGCTTGAGGAATTTTCTATTCTATTTGGAAATCGCAATTTTTATCGCTACAATGATTAGCATTAGCGTAGATCGTTATATTGTTAACGCTTGTATTGTGAAAAAAACAACGCATACTCATTGCTGTGCGAGCTCCTCCCTTGTAAATAAACCCAATAAACTCTTATACCGAGTATAAAAAAAAATCAATTTTAAAATTTACATCTTCTTTATTACGCCTTTATTTATTTACCTATACTATGAACTACATACATTTTTTTATTCTATTAGAAAGAATTTTATTAGAAAGAGAGCCATCTATATATATTATTATTAGAATAATGAAGGTAATAAGAAGAGAGGACAAAAGATAAAAAAAATAATAGTTTGTGTTCAGAAAGTTTCGTTCGATTTCTGATCAAATAAAGATTGGCTATCGAGTGTGGTTGGTCACGAAGCTTGGTAACGACCAGTTCTCAAAGAAAATTCGATATTTCCGACAATGGTAAGTCTCCAGAAGGTATATATAGAGATAGGCTGTTAAGTAAATGTTGGCGGACCTATTCGGTTAACATTAACCGGTTATTGCATTAGAGTAGATCACGCGATGAGCCAGAGACCACGCGACTGGGGGTTGAAAGACGGCCAGGCGAGGAAACTTAAAATTACGATGCGATTTACTAACAACCGACGGACAATAATAATCATTATTACGCTGTCACTTTCGTTGAAATTAAAACAAGCAGCGATCAGTTCTAGGGTCAGATTAAATGATTCACGTCAAAGACTAGAAAATATTTATTCTATTCCAGCAAGAGGTAGCGTAGCTTAGGTGCTAAGTCTGCTTGAATGCGATTAGTGCCGATTCGTTTACTAATTCACTTTAGTAAGCATTTTTACTATCAATTAATTAAAAACTACTAATTCATAGTAAAAAACAACTAATTCATTTAGTAAGGGTAACTAAAACAATTAGTGAGCCTTACTGAATGAATTAATAGTCTTTTACTGCAAATTAGTAGTTTTTAACTAATTGATAGTAAAAATGCTTACTAAAGTGAATTAATAAACGAATCGGCACTATTTAATTAGTAACTTCTTACTAATTCAGATTAAGAGAGTAGAGAGATTTAAAGATATTTCAAAATATTACAAGAGTTTTTTTAAGTCATCTCAAATTTCAGCAGATTTCATGAGATTTAACAGATTACGAAGAATCCAAAAATATTTTTCGTTTTCAAATTACTTCAACATCTCGAAACTGTTTCGAAATTCCTTAAAATCACTTGAAGTATATTGAAAACGCTTTAAATTCCCTAGAATCTCTTGAAATCTCTTAAAATCACTTGAAATCTTTTCAAAATCCTTTAAAATTCTTTAATATCAATTAAAATTCTTTGAAATACTTAAAAGAAAGTCTTAATTACTTTAAACTCTTGAAAAATAATGTCAAAATTAAATAAAATATGCAATAAAGATAATAAAAATTTATAGTTAGCATGGCTCAGCTGGTAAACCACTGGAAGCATTTTTTAAGGCTTGGCTCGGTTTGGTTTTCAAATCGGATGATGAATTCTATAAAATGAAAATAAATCCGTCTCCCAAAAGAGTTAAAAATCGACTGTAGTCACCAAATATGACATAAAAAAGTTGAGACAGCTTCGTTAAAAGTTTCGAGCCGTCATTTCATTGTCGGACAATGGATATTAAGAAACTTAATGTCCATTGAGTATTGTTCTGCAAATGGGACATGCCGAATGCATATTTGTAATGGAGTACGTATTACCTGTCGAACGCCGCGGCAATATCGCAGGCATGCATTGTCGAACTGTTATGCGGCCAATCCTTTCACCGTAAATCACGAAGGTGGCTGCTAAAAAAGTGGTAGCAAGCGGGATCACCGGCGTTGAAACGCGACATGAAGGTATTACCGCGAGAATTAGCATAACGTCAGCATAAATATCGAAGGCGTGTGCAGCTTCGTGACGCACGTAACCCGGCGATTTCTCCTGTCACCATAAACTAGCGATATACAGCTTTCGTGGCGCGCGGGTGGCTAAAAGAGGAGACAGAATTTTAAGAATTGAGACGACATATTCGTAGTTTGCACGGCGCTGTCCAACAAACACCGTTTACATGCCATAGAAGCTATCAAGCTACCGCGAAAATTGAATTTCATATTATAGAAATCTTCTGCACGGGATTCATGTTAAAAGTGTAATATTGATTTTCTTGTAAATGCGACGTTTAAACTGCTGATATTTCGGCGATTTTAATACTCTGTGCTTATTTTTGTATTTCTCAGAGAGTCAGGTCCTAAAATGATTACAATTTTTTGTGTAGATTAAGAATTTTTATTGAATGCCATTTTAATTATTATACTAGCAGAATTTTAGAGGTTTAAAGACATTTTTTGGGATTTTGACGAATTTTAATGAATTCAAGGAATTTTAAGAGTTTTACAGAAGGTTGAAAGGAAGTTAAGGAATTTCAAGAGATTTCAAGAGAGTTTAAGGATTTCAAAAGTTTTAAAATGATTTTAAGGAATTACTAGGCCCCCCTTTAATCCGACACTGGCGTGGCTCGGATGGTGGCGTGCTCTGATAAGCTTAGCATTCTTTAAGCTAATAATATCTTTCGACGCTGTTTTGTAATTTTAATTTCGAATGATTTTGATGTGAATTCACTTTTTTTCTAATTATTATATTACATACATCTACTCGGTGCATTTCATCGGGCAGTAACAAATTCATCATTTCACGTAATTTGAGGGGCTTGAAGACTATTGGTCATTACAGCAAATTAGCCAATACAAGCAATCGCGAGGAGAGCTTGGAAGGTGATGGAATAAAGTGCTGCGAAGCGAACCTTTCTCGCATCAGCGGAAGTGGGCGTTTCGCGTTCAACATCGGCTGGCGGCCTGCAAGAAGAAGCCTCAATCGCTCTTCCATAGCATATAGAGTCTTTTCTCTCTCTATCTTTCCTTTCTCTATCGTTTCTCTCTCTATCTTTTTCTGACCCTCTCCCCCTTTCCTCTAGCGTCCTCTCTTGGGGTAATTAACGATTTAACAGACACGCTGGATGAGCATCGAGCAGCGCATCAGTTAACCAAGTTGTTATTAGGCTTGACGCGACTTGCCGCGGAAAAATATGGGAAGGGACGAAGAGAGAATGAAGGGAATAGCGGGAGAAAGGAAGAGAGAAACTCTCAGAGGGAATAAATAAATGAGAGGGAGGGAGACAGGGGGCGAAAGAACCGCGCAGAAACAGCCGTTAATGTTTTGTGTATTCAAATAAAGAGAGCCGCGATGCACATTTCGCACGCAAACCACCGCCGCGGCTGCTTTCCTCGTGTATGCGCCTCTAATGGGTTTATAATGCCTTCATTTCACATTAAAACGCCACCAATTCACTCTGGATGCTCGCGCTTTTTCGCCACGCTGATCATGCCCTTCGGGACACTTGCAGAGAATTAGCGAATGGAATTTTTAGGCACTTTTTGCATTATTATCTTCTTGATGACGCCTTGGTCAATATTTAATCTCTCTATAGGCTTATTTCAGGAATTCCAGTTCACAAAAAGCGTTTTCTTTCATAATAGAAGCTGATTCTTAAAAGTTTTACTCTTTCCAAAATTAATGTCTTTTCCAAAATTATGTCTTAAGAATTTTCGCGTCTCTAGTTAGGATTTGACTAGTCCCCCATCAGTGCATAAATTACGGTGCTATCTAGCAAGTCCCAATTATAAATAGGGGCTGGGACCCTAATAAACCCAGTCTAAAACTTAAAGAAACTATACCCGAGTAGAAATTTTGCTGTGGCCCCAATCGGGTCCAGATCGGGGGATTTCAGTCTGGGGATGAAACACACGGCCCGACCAGGCCCAGACCTGGCCCAAGCGGACCGGGCGTTTCATCACCGATCTGGGCCAGGTTTGGAAATTTCTACACGGGTAGTTTAACTAATAGTGCCCGATTAGCACTACACTTGCAATGGGGTCAATTACTATACCCGCCATAGTTTCATCGCTAATGAAACCTTCGTGGAAATGTGCAATTCCTTTCGAAATGTGTAAATGTTTCTTTTCTGCAACAATTTAGTTAATTGAATTTGCCCATCTGAGTGTGCTGTTATCCTTATTCGGTTAATTAGTAAACCTGGCTGGAAGACACCCGGAGCGTATCGAGCAGAAAATAATTCCTTGGGCAAAAAATGTGCTGACATGGCTAGTGTAATTAATAAAGTAAATAAAGTATGGTTTCAAGTGTGTGGAATCAAGATTATATCAATATTTTCTTAGTCATGTAGTAGTAAATTGACGTTATGTTAGCGTGATGATAGTCTTTATGCTAATGGACCAATTATCACGTCAACATAAATATAAAATTGTATGACTTTCCTATAATGTATATATATTCTATAATATAAAGTACAAAGTATACTTTAAAGTAATTCATTTTTTTTCAGGGAGATCCCCGCATTTTTTGAATCTCAAATTTGCGTGAAATTGGTTTAAGCCCCGCCAGAATTGGTGGATGCGTGCGTTTGCAAATTAATTCAATCAATTAATACGTGCTCAATTAATGTAGTCGAGCCCACGTCGGTATATAACCAAGTTTCCACGCGGGTGCCATCACACCGCGCACACAACGTACTTCTCATATTTACACCTGCAAATGTCTACACGTTATGTATATGTATATATACATTCAAAGATATATTCAATATATATATATATATATATTCACATACATTGGAATACATACGTCTACATTTGTGGATACACGTTTACACGTATATATATATATATATATATACTTATATGTACGCTCGCGCGGTTTCGAGACTCAATCGATACCCGCCCTATCGCCAGACCACCATTTTATTCCCGGCGAATTTATTTCTCTCGCCATGCGGACTAGATTCGCGCAGTTAGATGTATTTTTTAGATTCTCGAACGCATTTACCTCACGTTTCCCATAAATTTTTTGAAAGATCCACTCACGCGGGCGACAGATGATTTTTTTACTATCTTCGCGAAATGTGAATAAAAGCAATGTTTTTTGAATTATCAGCTCCTTTAAAGTCAATAGGACTATCCAAGTTTAAATTGTAATTATTTTTCAGAGAGACTAATTCCGATGCAGAAATTTTAATGGGGTTCTGATGGGGTCTTGGCCAGTTTTTGCTAGTGATCCTAATTATTGTATCGAATATTGATTGGATTCCTATTTGCCGTCTGCGTCTGTAGGTACTTTGTAATCGAGATCAGAGCTGTTAACTAATTTTAAGGAGTTTAAAACGATTCCGAAGATTTCAAATAATTTTAAGGAAATTTTAATGATATAAAAGAATTTTAAAAGATTTTCAAAAGATTTCAAATGCTATGAAAATAATAATTCAAGAGGATTTCAGGAGACTTCGGGTCATTCTAGGGAATTTAAAACGGTTTCAATATTCAATTTTTCAATATTCAATTCAATTTTCATTATTCAATTTTTTTAAAGAATTTTAAAAGAATTTCAAGAAAATTAGGGTGGGTTTCAAGAAATTAAAACATTTTGTAGATTTTATTAGACTTCAAGGAATTTAAGGACTTTAAAAATTTTTCCCAATATTTAAAAAATTTCAAAACAATCTAAATGATTTAAAGAGATTTTAGGGAGTTTGAAGAGATTTCAAGTGATTTTAGGGAATTTAAAGGGATTTCAAGAGATTCTACAAGATTTCAATGATATCATCAAAATATCATAAAGGATTTCAAAAGGTTTTAAGTGATTTTAAGGAATTTGAAGCGATTTCGAGAGATTTCAAGTGATTTAAGGAATTTTTAATATTTATTGCGTACATATACATTATACACATTTTTATATACAACGACTTCATATTCAACTCAACTGATAATTTGTCAGTCGTGTGTTCATAAATTGTGTAAAATAAGCCGCACAGGATGAAATTTGGTAGAAATTTCTGAAATCTATTCGATGCAGAGTAAAATAAATAGAATTATTGCGCGTAGTTTGCGAAACATTATTATAGACAAGCGAGGATCGTTCCCAGGAGCATTTTGTAGTTTCACCGCGACACTTTGCCACCGAATGTAACGCTCAATAGAAATCCCATTTCGAGCGTTTTATGAGCTAATCGTCGAATATCGTTGGAGCCGAGTTGGTGCGCAAGGGCCCAATTAGCGGCTTCAAATACTCGATACAAACGAGCTAGAGGTCGCCCACAAAAGGGCCTTTCGAGCGCGCTGATTCGCTCGCACAATCTAAATGCTCGATCAGATCGGATCAGATCTGATAATCGACTTGTTGGCACCTGTGAAGCTTTTATAAATAATGTGCCTAGGCGTGCGCCATAGATTAACCCATATTAGAGAAGATAAAAAAAAAAGTTGAAATCGAACTCGCCTCCAGCTCCGGACTAAAAAG
This sequence comes from Synergus itoensis, assembly GCA_904066005.1. Classification (NCBI taxonomy): domain Eukaryota; kingdom Metazoa; phylum Arthropoda; class Insecta; order Hymenoptera; family Cynipidae; genus Synergus; species Synergus itoensis. The sequence continues at coordinate 267,047 of CAJFCP010026120.1, forward strand.
TTTCATTTTGAGTTCCTTGCAACCTGTGTATAGAAATTTCTCGTCATTTATTATGATTTTACGAAATAATAATTTTTGCATTGCGCCCATTTTTTTTTTTTTTTTGTAAACGAATATGAAATGGGGACCCATATTTAGTCGTCTGGGAGTCGCAAATCTTGAAGGTGTCAAACACAAATAATCACCAAGTATCGGAACCGATTGGCTCTCATTTCAATGCGAGCATTGCCGCATTGAAAAGCGCAATAAAGATTCTTAAATAACACGTAAATCGTGCCTCGGTTTTCATTTCATTCAAATAAATCACCCAATTCACATACCAGGGGTTTAATTATTACAACATCCGTAGACAAAGAAAGTTATGTTGTTTCATTCACATAAAGTCTTGGTAGAAAATATAAGTCTACTGAATTCTTGAATAAAAAATTCTGCAATTATGATCAATGAGAAAAAAATTTAGTAATTATTATTGTGCTGTCATCAAACTAGACGTCTGCAAATTCAACCCAATTTTTTTTCGAGGTAAGTGTTGACAACATAAGGATCGAATTAAAAAAAGTAAAAGAGGTTTATATATATATATATATATATATATATATATATATAAAAGAGGATCTCGTTAGATCGGACATGTGAACGATATTTGAGATATATGTAAGTCAAGAAGTATGTTTCTATGCCACCCAACGTAGAGGGTTGTAGGTCCCAGAACCTTTCCGAAGGGCGAAATCCGACCCTACGGCTCAAGTCACTCAGATAGTCACTCTATTCATTCATTCGTTCGCGTGCACGACCTACCGCGCGTCACTAATCTCGATTTACAGCTGAGAAAAATCAACTCCTTGATATCCAATCAAATATCGAGTGTTGAATTTCAATGGATTGTGCTAGTTGGGCCTTACTATAATATTTCGCCTCTCTATGCCACAAATCTAATTCCACAGCACTTTATCCCGTCCCAATGAAACTCAGCCCCAGGCATCAAAGAACACGACCCAATTAAGGCTCAAGACTGAATATTTAAAATATTTCCAAGTCCTTTTTTTTAATAATCATTTCTTTTAGGTATTGGAAAGTTAATGAAAAACTGAAAATTGTATTAAATCTTTTTGAATATATCATTATTTCAGTTATATTCGGAGCTACTTTTAATGAAATACTATTTAAATATATAAATCTCTTCCTGCCTAGTTCTAACTGCTTTTATAAAAAATCCCTTCTTAGAATCGAATCTTGCGTTAGATAGATGCGTCTCTTCAAAAGTTGCTGCCTGCTGAGAGACCTCTTGATGAGACTGAAGATGGTTTAACGTAATCCAAAAGACTCGATGATCGATCATACCCATTCAAGGAGATTTTTCATGGTCCAGACATGTCCACTTATGTTGACTTCTCCTACATCGATCACAAAGGCACTCCATTTGGGTGTTTACACTCGACTTTCTCAGACTCAATACAATTCTACTTAAAAATAATGCACGTACCATGTTCTAAAATATTTAATTTAATTTGATTGACATTCAAATTAAAATTCAGTAGAATCTTTGAAATATCTCGATTAACCCCTGAGATTGAATACATTGATTAAGTGCAAGCTATTACTTTATATTCTAGACTCTCCGCACGTGCTTAAGTATTTAATGTATAATTAATAATGCCTTCTGTCGAAGAGCCAAATTTAGAATTATGGCATTTATCACGTTTTCTGTATTTATATATAATATAATTATATCTTTTGTATTTCTGTATCGAGACTTGAAAAGTCGGTCAATATTCAAAAGAACACTTTTGACAGAAGTTGACGAGTTCTTGAAAAGAATGAAAGGATTTGGTGTGGTGAATAGAAAAAAATAGAATGTAATCCAGGACTCAGAATTGTCAGTCACTCGCTTTAGAGAATTTAGGGGATAGTACCAGTGGGATTGCGTGACTGTGAAAATATTTGGAATCCTACTAAGAATAGTTCATTGTCGTTTAGCCGATTTTGGTATCCACGCCTTTCAAGCCAATTTCGACAGTTAGACGTTGAACTTGATTTTTGGTTTTTTCGACATTATTTGAAGCTTTTGTGAGATTGTAAAGTCCATGCAATACCCACAGATCGATCAGTGATGGACGGGACGGATTTGTGGTCAATGAATGTCTCCTCGATCTTATACTGACCTGTCACAGATCAAGAATGATTCTTTTACACAGATTGAGAAAACGGCACCCTCATGCGGGTGCCTTATTATATAAGTTTCAAACAAAACTTATATAATCTCTTCTGACTTCGGAAATATTATTTCGCGTTGGAAACTTGCGGGTTGTAGATCTTCAGATAAGATCAGATTCCGAATCCAAATAAAAAAGACTGGGGTCCCTGTCATCTAATTCAATTTGTTTTAATAATATTTCAGACCAATCAATTTGTAAGAAATTAAAGAAACTCTCATCCCAAGTAAATATTTCGCCAAAGGAAATATTTAAATACCTTCACTTTCTTCCAACACCTCTTAAATCTCCTATTTTCCTGCCGAGAAAATCGGGTTTTCAGCTCATCTAACAGGAGAGATGTCCCCAACAATAGACTTGTGACAACGTGAATCGAACACCGAAGAAAGTAAAAAAAAAAAATAAAAAAGAACTAAGCAGCAAATTTTGATCCCGCATTACAAGCCCAAAAGCCGATCAGTTGACAATAGGCATCACCCTGCCTTGTCTAAATATTTGGAATTTTCCGGCGGTCGTTCTCTCTGAAGAAAGAGAAGAGCGACAGACCAGAGATGACATCCAGAGGGTAAAACGTGCGGTCGCTGTGACGAAACGCTCGACTGCAGGTGGCCTACAGATGCCGAGGGATTATGGTGTTTATCCCCCCACGGGATATTGATCCTATTGTGCCAGGCGAACGTGCGGAGCAAAGCCGCGTCTCAGAATCTTACCGGATCCTCAAGAATGATACATATACCTACACTCCACTTACTCCATCAAGAAGCCTTTCGTCATTTTTTTTTTTTAGCAAACCCCCTCTTAACCCTGTATGAGCCCCCTCTTAAGAGAGGGGATTCCCATTTAGCATCTATTCATATAAAATCAGTTTGTAAAGCAGGAAACAAGCGCCCATCAAGAAGGGATTTATAATTTCTTTAGTAAGCCCCCTCCCTCATCAGAACTTCATTTTAAATATGTGGATAAATAAGGCAATTTCTGTAACGGTATTTTTCAATAAAGAAAATATACTAAAACAGTAAAAATAAACCAATAACGTTATTTCAGATAAGATTTCATAGTGCACTTGTGAAAGAAGTCTATCGCAGCATCATCTAGTGGTGTGGAGTAGGAAGTTCGAAATTTGAATCTTGGATCAATAATAAGACAAATGTGGACAAATTTAAATTTTGGAAACTATCCACCGATTAAAAAGCAGAGCGATTATATATTCCATGGATTGTGATTACTGGTGTTTTTCTATAAATGCACTATAACTTGACATGCTTTATATCTTTAGTCCTATTTTCATTGTTGGGTATAACGTCAGTATGAATTAAGTGTATAGTGAAGCTAATTGCGAAGATCCGCAGATTTTGACTTCTGCCAGAATCAATGTTCGCCCTCCTCGCTAAAAGCGAAAGACAGACGGACAGGGTGTCAGCGAGTTGGCGAAACCGTGACTGATGCCTTCGTCTCTGATTTTCATTTAGTCAGGGCTAAACGTATTCAATTGCCGCGAATTAGCCCTGGAGAGGAAGCTGCTTATTTATTCTCTCGCTTTAGCTTCTTCCCGCTTCCTCTACAAGACGACTATAGTTTAAAGTCTTTCACGCCACGTTAGGATAACTAATAGGAATGGCCCACGGCCACGCTTCCTTGAGCTCACGATATCCTTCCCAGGATGCCAGTTCCTTCGGATACTTTGATTGCAATTGCACCCTTTGTTTCAATTAATTAGAGATTGAGAAAGAGGTCAAGTCTCTGCCATGAGAATCATTGATTTCCTACATATAATGTTCTTCCAGAATGGTTTACTGCAATAATTTTCATTCGATTATTTCGTAGAAACTCCTGATTTTTGTAGCAAATAAATAAAGAGTCAAGTCTAAGGCAGAGTATATACTATATTGTTCGTCACACTTGGCAGATCATTAACTGTCAGGAAATGCAGCAATTGACCTGTCGCAAAGACAATGAGCCAACGTTCAAGGTGCACGTAGGTGTCGGCGGCACGCAACTAGCAGGAACACAATAATTCAGATCTCAAAGGAAGATACGAGTCGATTTCAAAGTGGTACACAAACGCAATGACAGGCAGAAACGAGTCTTGCTTTATTTACGATCTTATATATACCTTGCAATCTTACATTGTTCCTCGCCCAAAAAGGAGTGACAAAATCTTCGAAGAGAATTTAAAAAAACCTTTCATCAATATGTTATGTAATTACAAAATCGTACGAATAACTTGCATCAAAAGTACAAATTCTACAATTTTTCAATAACAGATTCAGAAAAAAAAATTGACAATCAATGTTCACATTTATCTTATTCGAGATGATGAGGCTTCAATCTTACTTGCAGAATAATGCAAGCGATCAAATGAAACTTCCTGTCGCAATAAATTAGCATGGATTGTTGTGTCCTCGAGGAGTTGTGTAATTTGAAAGGCTTTCAGGATTTCTTCGCTGGCAAGAGTAAAGAGTAATTAGGCGTTGAACCCGAAGTGGAATTGAGTTGGACGGAACAAGAGATATCTGGACCGGTACGTAAATTACAGGTAAAGGCGTAGAAGCTCGATTTGCCTCGCCTTGCGAGGAGGAGTAATTATCTTAGAAGGACGCCCCAGTTCCTTCTGTCAAAGGTTTCCTTTTACTCGCCTTTTTACTTATTCCTGGATAGTCTACTTCTACTCACTACAGCAGCAACCCAGAAACTTCAATGTGTATACCAACTCTAAAAAACGAATTTTCAACTTTCTTCCTTATGCTACATACGTTTCATTACTTTATTCAGTTGTATATCACTCATTCGCTCGACCTTCTTTTTCTTCATCTTTTCTCTTTCCTTATGCATTATTACAGCATCCTTCTTGCAATGAGTAATGTATCTACATACTCTAAGGCTGCAAGCATCTTTCACTCTAATCATCTGCCTCTTTTAATTTGTTTGTCTTCAGTCTTCCTAGCTACCTTTCCATTCTCAAAACATGAACTTAGACCCGCACAAGAAAGACTTTGAAATCCAAAAGACTATATGATCCAATATCCAGTTGCAATATGAGGAAGCGAAGAAGGAAGAGGAAAGTACGAAGGAAAGATCGAAAGGAAAGAGGGAGAAGGGCCCTGTAGCATTGTTCGCAGCCGCTCGCTCGTGACTCGTGACTCTTGCGACCTGGATGACCCCTAGCCTCAATTACCTCAGACACATCCGCCCGTTCACTCTTCTCCTTCCTTCTCTTCCTCTCTTTTCTTTGCCGATACACGAAGCTGTATTCGAGTACACAGATTGGTGCGAGACTCCCGCGAACCAATACAAAAACTTTATGGGTATTTGTCCGTATAGTACTTTATACTATACTGATGGTAGGATATGCTATATTCATTGGACTGTAGCCTATACCGTAAGGTACTTTGAATCTCGTGCTGTCTCTTAGGGATCCTCCGACTCTGACCCCTGCTTTTTTCATTCCTTCTGCTAATCGACGACCAATGTCCCTTTCACGTATCTCTTTGACCGCCCGATTGAACAACGACCGACGGCGATCCTCACAATTGCCTACCGCATGGAACACAGATAACCTTGCATGCTACAGCCTAATTCCTCGAATCGAGTCACTCATCCTTCACTCAGTGATTTTTTATTCGAGTTTTATTGGATATTATTTTCTTGTTTGAAACACAAAAAAAGGTTGTTGGAACATTTCTTTCTTCTAAGAAACAACCAAATGCGTCAGAGATAAGAGAATAGAGGAAAGGAAGAAATAGGACAAGTTGGAGACGTAAGGATCAAGAAATATGAGTACAGAACTATGATGGAGGTGTTAACTGCATGCAGTAGCAACAACATTGATACAAGGTCAATATGGATAAAATAAAATGTTGAGACAATAGTTATCAAATAGTTCAAGCTCAAATAGCTGTAGCAACAAGACATGTTGGTACTCTCCCGAAGACTGAATTTAGGTGAACATTAATAATCCAATTTGAGAAAATATCCCATTTATGGTACCTTCCATTCAAAAATCTCCAGTTAATTTCTCACAGTAATAAGTCTCTTCCGCACTCTGGATTCGTTCTCAATCAAGTCGGATGGCTTATCAAAGCCTGCGGCTCCGGCTTTGGTGATTGCCATCGGCGTTTCTCCGCGTCGCCTCTCGTAGTTATTAGATTTGATCGGAGGCACAGATTAACATTGAAACAAACGTTATTTACGGCGCACGCGGTCATTACGAGACGCGGCGTATGATGACCCGTGATATTCGACCCTTCTGGATCTGCCATACCAGCCCGGGGGAGTTTTTATTTTGAGCGAGAGAAGTGCAGAGATGATACAGTGAGAGGAAAGAGATAGGATGAAACGGAGGTGGAGATATCATAAGAGATGGTGATACCAGATCGATCGTCATGGGCCAAGAAGAAGGTGAAGAAGATATAGAAAAGCGAACACTCAAGAAGCATATATAATACGAGATAAAGATGCAAAAATCACAAAATGGACTTGAATGAATAGAAAAAAGCCAGTTCACAGTCAAATGGCGGAATTTATGGATGCCATATATCTAGACTCTACATATATTGAAAATTCTCAGTGGATTTAATTTTTGCAATCATTTTCTGAGTGTATTGTACCATGGATGAGCAGAGGGGGAATCGGAGTGGATTGCTAAAAGGAAGGACTGAGTCAGAGAAAGAGGATGAAAGAATGCGGGAGAAAAGGAGAAAGAGAGGCAGATCTCCCACGCCATAAACCCCCGACGGGGCAATCGAAGACAAATTAGCGTTGCGTGATGCGCGTTGATTCTCCGATAGCGGAACAACGGACACGGTACGTAACCATCGTCGGTACCAGCAGTATTCTCAACGCTTCACACAATCCCTTTTACAAAGAGAATGAGCGAGACGAACTAACGGGGAGAGGGTGACACGACACCCAGATACCATGCCACACGATAATCTGTGTTTAACTCTCGTATTAACGCTACGGCTCGCCCCATCCGTTTCAAGTTCGGACACGCACTATCTTTCCTCCAACTATTCCCACAGGAATCTCGTTCCCGAAAGACTTCTGTTGACAAAAGACGATTAGAAACTATTAGAACTGAGGAATAACAGAAAATGTTCAACTTATATCCTTCGTCAGCTGTCGAAAATATTTGTACTGAGCTGTTCGAAAAGTTCTGAGCGTTTTCGACAAGTGCATGGATCAACTATAAGGAATATCCATCAATCAGATTAATTGAATTACGATTAGTTGATAATAGTGATTCTTCATCGTCCATGGATGATTCCCTCTTTCCTAACTCTTCATCAATAGAGAAAATAGAGTACATTTGCAACCCTCTTCAGAGGATTTATTGTCCCATAACTGATTACATTCTCTTCTCCTACTCCAGTTTCTGCTTCTGTCACAGAAATTCTCATGAGAATACCTATACGTGTAAGATCCCCAATCCGTAATGAAAGCGAGAGGAAACCCAAAGGGAAATTTCTATTCTAAATTGATTGGTATATGCATACCATGCTTCTCATCTTGTACGCAGATTCCGAGTTATAATTACCCAATATGAGATAGAATCTTTCAGTATTAAACTTTTAACTCGAAAAATAAACTAACAAAGAAAGAAAAGGTATTGACAGAAAATGGCAATAAAGAATTGAGGATTCAAATAAGAACACCTGTTTAAGTGACGACATGGGTTGCATGAAAAAGGAGGGTTCATGATGTAAATTGTACATATAGTGCCGGTCACCTTGCGTGTCAAGGAGTTATATTATTTTGACATTACAGGATTGGTGTGCTTGAAGAATGCAGAAGACTTTTTGTGTATAATTTCTGTGTGGAAGTATACTTCTCTCGCAGTCTTTATGGCCCCATCAATTCGGTAGCCTCCACTTAAGTGAAAACGGTCGCTACTTGATTTTGGGTGTCCAGCTAAAACGGAAGTCCAGCGTGAACGGCTGTCGTCTTCAACGATCTTCGACGGGAGAGTGAGATATTCACCTTCCTTCGCTTCTTATCCCGACAGCATCTACCAATTCTCGGATTTCAAACGGTTTCAATGTCTTGCCCTTCTGATCTCCATTACAAGATGTAATTTGTCCAAATCCTCACTCGCTTCGTCAGTTTTAATTTGATGGAGGTGTTGAATGAACTCTATCAAGTTGCTTTTGTAAGGAGGAGGAGTCGTTTTGCAACGACTGAGGAGTTGTTGCTAGTTCTACGTACATTGTACATTATTCATGAACATCGACGTTTTATTTGCAAACCATAATGTTCTTAAGAGAATTTTGGGAAAATTTCTAAATGTGGGGAGCTCGATTAATTGCGACAGGTGGGAAGGTCATCGACTTGTCGAGCTGAACTATCGGCTCGGGATCTACAAAGTACCAGTAGGTCCTGATGATCCTTAATCTTTTCTAACAAGGAAACTTGATTCACACGTGACTTAGTGGGAGCGGAGAATACCATATATGACATACATACACTCCATACATAGCCTTTTTGAAAACGGTGCACCAGACGATTGATCAAGTGCCTGATTCTAAATCAGAGAAAGGTTCATGAACCGGAATCGATTAGCCATTAGGGCCCTGGCCCTATACAATCCCCATCAGCAACTCCCTATCGCGGGTGTTGCGAATTTGTTGTCACGTGTCGTGTTGGTGGCGTGAGTAGTCGATTCACCTCGAATCTTCTCGGTTTCTCCGTATGCTGTAACGGGACAGTGTTATAGTGTCTGAGTCGCGAAGGGATCAACGAGAGAAGGGCACGTGCTTCAGCTGCGGTGTTGCCATAGAGATAACCGAGCAACCGGGTGAAGAGGGGTCGAGGGTTGCAAGCGGATAACCGTTCGGAGATAAATGTAATGTAATGTAACGAGGGAGGCGTCGCAGCGTGGCGTGGCTAAGTTGCAAGTGCCACTCCATTGTGGCACGACTAACTAACTCGGCCCAAACAATTTGTCTGAAAGAGATGCGCCCTGTCACCCCGACCTGCTTTCGCAAGCTACGACTCACTGCTACACTGCTACAGGGTTACGCTAACATCCCACCCCCAATCTACAATCGCAATCTCTCTACTGGGGTTGTTCATCTCCCTTTGCTGCTGGCGTTTGTGTGTGTATTTATTTCAGATAGGAATGCACGAGGATATACGATATCACTTGTCCCAGGAAGGGTCTTTCGTGTAACAGGGAATTAATACTATTACTGACACGTTGTGGTGCCACGCGCCGACGCATGCTCCCAAATATAAATTATTTGCTAGATGCATTTTCACAAATTTACTTCTTTTGTGAAAAGGGAGCCTGTATTGACCAATAAGGAATCCTCGAAGGAATCAGTCCACTTTGGTTTTAGATTTGAAGAAATTTAAAATACAGAATCAAAACTAAATGAGACAAGTAGATAATTTCGTAAAAAATATGATTGAATTATGAAATACGAGTAAGGTATTGTTTCGTGTCTGGAGAAATTGAATATCGTCTTTATAAAATCAATTATTGAAGCAGACAGAAGAGCCATTCAGTGCAGTCTTTTGAGGTTTATGAAGCGCGCCCTTCTTAACGGAAAGTGCAACATAAAAGAGAATCGAATCCTCAGCACCTGCCTCTAAGCATCTCGCGAAACTGGTCAGCAATTTAAAAGCCGCGGAAATTACAGGGTCCAACATCATTAAGTGAGAGATGGTCTGTTCTTACGTAAAATAATAGAGAATTTCACTATCTGATCGCAATGCACGGAACCACAGTTCGCTATCTTACAAATATATTTCTTATAAACGCGTATCAAAAATCAATTTGGCTTCTTCCACCGCATTTTTATTACACTCTTTACATTCTTATTTTACTTTAAAAACCCTCCACATTTTATTTAAAAAATTATGAGTGAACAATTTTCAGATAAAAAGAATAATTCTCACTTTTGTATACTTCAAGCATTTTTCAATTTAACTTTTCAATTTAGATTTTCAATTTGTTTACATTTGATTTGAAGCGTTCAGAATTTGAAATTGTGGAATTTACAATATCGAACTGTAAATTTTCAGTGTAGAATTCTTTACACGATGTAATATTTTTAAAAAATATGACTTCCGTAAATTTCTGAAGTTTATCTCTTTTATGGTTGAGCCCGATCCGGTTCAATGGCCACGCCTCTTTCCTTTTGAAGAATCGAGATCGGCGCCGTAGGTCGAATTGGCAATCTCATAAAAATGAAAATTACCGGTGAAAATTACTCGGACGGCCCGAAGACGTCTTTAGCACCTCGCCTCGTAGCACCTGTCATTACTTTACCGCGCTTAGACTACTTTATTTAATTTTGAATGCCATGTAGGACATTTTATTTTTCCTAATCGTGTCCAACGACCGAGAAAAATACCCAACACCTGAAAATTACTCGTTTCAATTTCCAGAAACAATTTTCAGAGATCATTTCCTTTTTCCATTTCTTCCCTCTTGCTTTTTATACACTTTTTTTTAACTAATGTCACCTTCATAATTTAAAAATTCAGATTGATGAAAATCATGTGTTAAAGTGTATTAAATTCCGCATCGTTACAACGGAAGACATTTTTAAAAAAATATTATAAAACATTTTCAATATAATAAACAAAATGAAAAAAAAATTGACTTTTCAAGATGCCATTTTATCAAGAAAAAGAAAAATTATTTTACCAAATATGGTCCGAATTAAAGCAAAAACTTGTTAAAAAGGCAAAACTTGATATTCACCAGTGTTAATTTAATGCCTATATACACCATTATTTTTTTGAAAAAGTAAAAATTGTGGAAAAAACAATCAGGGTAATCTGAATTTGCTCATACGTTTGCACATATGATAAGTAACACATGCCTTTAATTTTAGACGAGTCGACGTGAAATTTGTCTCGTGAACAGCTGCAAGGAACATTATTTAGAAACTTTTTTCTCACCTCCGGTTTTCTAATCTCTACAATTAAATTTCGCTTAGGTCCCAAACTGAATCATTAGATGTAGAAAAAAAAAAAAAAAACTATCAGCTGTTATCTGACTTCCTCTTAAATTTTTGCAACTCCTGAAAGCTTTTTCCTGGGATGCAAATTATTCCAAGTTTCTTAAACTTTTATATATTATTATGTTTATGCGTAGTGCTTGGATAATTTTCCAGTGCCAATGGCAAGCAATCTTATGACAAATGTTTAAATTCAAAAGTATGGAAAATAATCCAATAATTTTAGCAAATCCCAGACTATTTTCAACTTAGCAACTAACAAGTTCCAGTAACTTATTTGAAAATTAGCATAAACGTATCACAGACCTGTTCTAACTTCCTCAATTCCGAACTTCCGTGCTTCGCAGTTAGCACTTACGATTTTTAAAAATCAAGAAAATAAATAGCCTCTTCACAATAATCATTGCTCTCCCTTAGGGCAAATTCATCTATGTGTGAGTGAATATATTGTACACATCTTGCACTATATGTGCAGTAACGTCTGTCAAGCACAATTAGGAAAACAAAGTAGCCCGACCAGTTCTTCTGAGATGCATCACTGATGAATGTTAATTAGCGAATAGTGGTTTTGCGTGTGGATAGTGATGCAAGGTGTTTCTGAGGTTCGATCCAGGATGATTATGGGGGGTGTTTCAGAGTGTGAATGACTACGCAGCACGGTTGTTACGATAATCTACAGCCGCACGACCATGACTCGACACTACCAACCAAACGGATGTCATGTCATGTTGGTTTGACTCGATGTAACTCGAGATGTTTAGTTCGAGTAGTCGCTTATTCGTTGCCACGGAATCATCACCACAATGCCTCTTTTTTGTACTATTATAACCCTGAAACCGAGCCTGAAACGCCTTGCCATTCATCATTTGTCACTACGCGGATTAGTTTTACATTGTATGATGCCTTTCATGGACTTTCATCTTCTATAATCGGTTATTGTGTTTACTTTGAATTTCTAAACTTTGATTTTCAATGCTGGTTAAACTTAGAACCTTTCAAACATTGAAAGAATAATAAGTGCATAACAATTTCTACCCGCATATATTCACATGCCAATTACAAGTTTCATAACACTTTTCACTGGAATTGAAACGTTAGAATAAAGTTATGGTGCCAATAAAAATGGAAAGTAAATTTTCATCGAAATAAAATTTCGATTACTGGGAATTGCTTGGTTTCATTGACATTTGTACCTCAATGAATTCGAATTTGTCGGCCAGCTGTTGATTTTGACTTGATCCCAGGCTAATCCAAGATTGAAAAGCGCGTGGCAGAATAGATTGTAGAAAGGAGAAACAGGCGACGTATGTACTGTGTACTATGTACGTATATAAAAGTTACGAGGGTGCCAGAGGGTTGCTGGAAAACGAACGACACTTGACTCCACTTTGCTCCACTTTACTGGAAAAGACACCCGCAATATTTTACATACACAGACTCATTCTCACACAGAAATCCACTCTGAACTCAAGAGGGTGCTGTTCGGGTAAACATGTAATGAAGGAAGCTGCGATAAACGCTAGGAAATTTTCTACTTAAAAGGAAATGGCTTCTAATAAAGAAAAAAAGGTCTCGAAGATATACAGAAGCCCCTTAAAAATGATAATCCCTTCTTATACTTTGATGAATCCCATTACATTATAAAAACTTTCTAAAAAAAAACTTACGACATATTCAAACATTTACAGAAGCCTTACTGAAATTGTGAATGTGACATGTTACAATGTTATAGAATGGTAATCATAATTATACCTATATTGCATTTTTACATGACACTATACTTTTTTAAAAAAAGCATATTTATAATAGCCCTATATTTTTAAATAATAGGATACTTCTAAACTACTTTATGTTTCTAGAAACGGAAATAGAGTAAATTAAAGTCCAAAGCGTGAGCCCCAAAGCCTGAGGCGAACGTGTCCGACAATAGAGTAGAGGGCCTTAATGGGTTGAAAAAAAGGCGTAAATGCATCGGGGCCTGCGGCTCATTCGAAGGAGCCTAACAGCTTATCATTCGGCAACAAGAAGCTCGCATGACAACTGTCGCATCGGGTTGAAAATGAGGGCCCACTTTCTTTTAAGACTAACCGACACACACACATAAAAAAAAGTAAAAATTCAAACCGCAGACACCAGACACGTGTGCCACTAAAAGGAGTTTCTTCTTATAATAGTTATAATTCAACAATATTCAACTTTCAATATAATTTGACGGGTTACCGACAAACGAAACAAGACGAGTTTTAAGAAATGATACTTTGCATTTCTTTTATCCAATTCGGCCTTCATTAAACGACAGAATGTCTACGAATGCAATAATGGTATAGTAATTTGAAGTTTGCGACTATGGCTTATTAGGTATTCCGCCCGTAAGAAAATAAACAGTAAGTGAAAACACGCGAGGCTCTTTCGGAACTCTATCGGCATCTAAAATTATAGGCAAGCGGCCAAATAGTTTGCAAATTTTTTAACTGCAAATCAAAGGTATCACGCGTCATGGCGTGCGACTTATCTGCTAATTAATTAATACTTCTTTTTAGGAATATGGATATTTTTTACGAATAGAAGAAATTTTTAGAAGAAAGTAATTTTTACTGATATAATATTTACTGATAACATAATGTTATAACGGATTCTCTTTTCATAAATAAATAATTCGTTGTTGATATCCTCCACTTGAGAAAATGCATATGTATAATCTATATAATACGTGATCAGTTTAGGATCAATAATTTGATGCCAGTTGGCTAATGAATCACTGAATGACCATAGCAATTTCAATTTTGCACTCGAGTGCACAATCCCCAAAGACCTACACTCCTAATCGCCGGATCATCGTTGAATCATCTGAAATTTCCCAAAATTCGTGCCCACCCTAACAATTTCTCAATATAACGCAAATTCTGCAAAGTGCGGTGAATCCGTAGTGGATATAAGCAATAGCTATGATTGCCCTTAAGCACGAACAGGCATCATTGCCAATAAAAACGGTGTCATCTGGGATGGTGCGCACGTGCCGAGGTTCTCCAGCCCCTTTCCACGAGATCTTTTGGGTGCAGGAGTATATGCCAACTGATATTTATTAGCCATGCTATGAGGCTTGGGGGTGTGTGTGAGGGGATGGTTGGCAGTATTCCTGGATGTGCTGTATCGAGTATAAGAGTAAGAAAAGGTAGAGGAAAGAGAGGAAAAAGAGTAAAGTAGGAGATTGCACAAGGGGGTAAGAGAAAGAGAGAAAGAGAGAAAAAGAGATGTAGCACGTTAGCCACCCCAACTCTCGCACCATATATCTTGATTTCACGACCCTTCGCATGGGTATAGGTATCAGGTTCCACACAAATCGGGAAACTCCCGATCAAAGTCCGCGTGTCGGTTTCCTATAATCCAAAGTCATGGGAACATTGGGAACTAGGCGATGGGTAGCTGCCAATAATCATTGTAAATTACCACGCATCTGTAGCATGTTTCGGTCGTTAACGCGACGCGATTGGTTACCTAGGAACGCCTCGTTTCGAGAACAAATTTCGATTGCTTATATGCATGTACTATATCTAAGCGGCTTTACGCTGATTACGATTTTAGGATTCCACGTTCACATCATCATCAGTGGGTGCTTATGTAATGCAGAGTTCCTTTATAGACACGAGAAATTATCTGTAACTAAGCTGTATTAGATACTTTTATGGAGAAACATGGATATTCAACCTTTATGTCTTGTATGTAATTGAAATTTACATAATCCAACAAAATTTACCTAGTTTATTGTGTTTTTTTGAATATTTGAATACATACACGAGTATAAATTTTGCTGTGGCCCCGATCGGGTCCAGATCGGGGGTTTTCAGACCGGGGATGAAACACGCGGTTCTGTAGTATCATGCAACGTCTTTTTATTTCAAATAAATCAGTTCCCGGAAGTGACTATAAAAAGTCTAAATATGGATCCCTACACATATATAATAAATCAGTTATACTCGTTAATGATTTCAACAGCGAGTAAAAATCGATTATAGTTTGACCGCGACGATCCATATGTTCTTCAAATCGTGCAAGCTGCAGCAAAAGGAAACATTCGAAACAAAATTCTTTTCTTCTTCCTTTTGAAATTTTTAAAATCTTGTGATAATTCTTGAGAATCCTTAAATTCTTTGGATTTATTTCGAAAATCCGTTAAAATTCTATAATATTATTTGAAATCCCTTGAAATACTGAAAAATATTTTTAATTAGTCTAAAATCTTGAAACTCTTATCTTGAAACTCCTTTCAAAATTCTTTAAAATTCTTTAAAATCACTTAATCTTCACTAATTAAAATAAATATATTTGTTTTATTTCAGTGCAGACACACAGAAATATTGAAGAAAGAAATACCGACAGAAATACTACTCAAATTCTCAGTTATAGTACGACGGCACCCATCCAATAATAACCAAGCTAGTTCTGCTTAACTTAGGTGATAGCATGTGAAGCCTTAAACCATTACATACGTATGTAATGGTAATAATAATAATAATAATAATAATAATAATAATAATAATAATAATAATA